>PVKA01040080.1:0-19018 GCA_004027165.1 Ctenomys sociabilis | reverse complement strand
ACCAAGTTCATGTGAGCAATAGAATCTCTATATACCACAAACACGTACTAAGTAATAAAATACAAAAAGAAAGAATAACTGTCAGAAGCATAATCAATACAAAAATATGATAAAGTCTTGGTACTTGGATATGCTATACTTAATGGATTTGTGGCTCCCACATAAGGCTGAAATGTTGCGATGTCTGTATATATGAATGAAGCCTATATCTTGTGTCCTGATCTAGTTCTCAAATAATAAATCTCTCTATATATTATACATATTTTAATTTTCCCAATGATTTTGTGTATTGTATGTGACTGTCATTGTTTATACATAATGTTAACTTGAGAAATTTTAGTTTGAGAAAGGGACTCAACAGGGTCCAGGGTTCTCACTTTGTAAACATCCTGAGTTTGTAGAAGAGGAGGGCACAGTGATGGGGTAAATGTAGAGGACCACACTAGGGTGGAAAGATTTCACCCAATATAAGGGCTTGCTCTGCTCTCTTTTGCTCTTTTTGCTTTCCTCTTCTCCTATTTTTGTTTTTAAAGTATTATTTATTATTATTACTATTATTATTACTTAATGTATTGGGTACATGGCCTCACTACTCAGCTCAGACTCATAGTGGTCCTCCTATCTTCACGTTCCCCAGCACTGTGATTACAGGCCTGCACCACCATGCCCAGTCTCTTTAGCCAGCTCAGCCCCTACTCTGGGGGTGAGGCTGTGGCAGCATGTACCGGGGATCGAACTGCAGTCCCTGTGCTGGCCTAAACAGGAGCTCAGTCCACTAATGTCTCTCACCAGCTTACTTTCACTCTCTTCTATAATGAAACTTTGAAATGTTGCTCCTGTGCCATGCCACCCTGCTTTGGAGCCAGATGATTATGTACTGAAACCTTCACAAACTGTGAGGTAAATAAACCTTTCTTTCATTAATTTTGCTTGTAGAAGAGTAGATGTTACAATTCTACACCATGCTCATGATACTTTATCAGTCAAAATACAGCTTGCAGCAATTTTAAAACAAATTAGAGGGTAGATTTCAAATACCTTGTAAAAACTGTGTCTATATTCTAATTTCACAAATCTATTGTTCCTGATTAAGTGGCTATAGGGAATTTTTTGTTTTTGGCAGAACCAGGGATTGAACTCAGACCCTTGTGCTTGCCAGATAAGTGCTTATTCAACTGAGCCATCTCCCTGGCTCCAGCTATAGGGAATTGAATTGGCTTTTGATTCTAGAGAAAATGAAATACAGAATATATAATGGGTGAATAAATGAATTGATAAATGATGGTTATTTACTTTTTGCTAGTGTGATAGAATAGTATAGAATGTGGGGCCATTTTGCATAAAAGTGGATGTTGAATAAATTATGAATGGAATATTTTTTTTGTGAAAGTAAGGTAACATGGATATGTTCAAGACAGGCTCTAAGCATGTTGGGAGAGTTGGCACAAATCAGTTCTGATTCTGTTTTGCCACATTTCACATATATTCATTTCATATAAATCTGTCATTGGAAAAGTTTGTGGCTTTTTCTGAAGGTTTTTTGTATGTTCTCCAGCACACAAAATCTCAAAGCTCTAGTCCTCTCCACATCAATTTAATTTCCTACACACCCTGACATCCAATGTTTTTGGGTCCATCTCTTTAATAGGGCCACAGGGATATCCTAATGAGTATTGTAATAGCTCAATGGTTAATTTCCCTCCAAAGTAATTTTTGTACTTTAGTCAATTTTTCCCAGAATTTATCCTTATGTAACAATTATAATGGTAAGTATTTCAACAAATATTTAGTAAACAAAATGTATCATGGTCCAATTCTGGCTATAAATATATAAGGAAGATGTAATTTTCACATTCTAAATTTAGATGCATAATTTTTAACTTGTAAAATAGAGTGTTGGACTTAGAAAAGAAAAAAGACTAAATTTGCTTGAGGAATAAGGATAAACTTCACAGGAGTAGTGAAGTCTGAATAAGCATAGTTAATAGTTATATGGAAATTCATATTTCAAAAATTACTTTGGCAATGGAGTATTCACGGAAAGAAGCCAAGACTAGAAACAATTTTGTATTTCAGTAGAGAGATGGTAATAATGGGAACTAATGGAGTAGGTGGGAAAGAAAGGAGAGTTGACAGTTCTTATGTTTAATTAATTTATAGATAGAATCAATAGAAGAGAGTTAGTAATTTTTTGCCTATGTGATACGAGGAAGAAGGAATCATAGAGGGCAAATCCTGAGTTCCTGCATTGGGAAACTATTGGTAGTGCTATAATATGAGATTTGAATTTTAGAGGAAGAGCAGCTTTATAGAATGGGGTAGTAGAAATAAATTTTCTATTCCAAAAAGGATAAATACTTCAGGATGTCCATGGTTGATGAGAATATGTGCATCAATTCTCCAATTGTTTCCCTTTGGAAGCTCTGACCAAGCTGCTAAATATGTACATTCCATAATCCAGCAGAAATGCACAATACAGTTGTCTAAGTTATCCTGCTTATAGTTCGTTTCATATCTGCTTTCAATTGTTTGTACTTTTTCTTTTCTTAATTTCTCATGCATTCCTTTCCTTTTTTCTACTTCCAATTTTACATGCATATATCTGGTAATATGAATAATTGGTTGGAAGACAACATGTGTATTACAACAAATACTGGAAAATTCATGTTACTTTGTTAAATGAAAATCTATATCACTTATATTTTTTCTGCTTGAATTCTAATTTATACTCTTTTTAAAAATAAAATTTTTAAAAAGACATGGACATTATTCATATTGTTCAGAGCCATGAACTTGTATTCTGAACTGTCCAAATCATTACATACATATTTGAAGAAGTACATCTTATACTAGTCTTTAATAGTATAAGCATGGATAAAACCAACCATTTTAACATTAAAATATGGATTTTGTACATTGTGTTTAGCATATTATATATATTCCCTATTGTTTATCTCTTTAGGCTATCTGGTAACAACTTATAATTATGTTTATTTTAGTATATGCGTACTTATGAATGGGGAGTTAGATATTTAGGCATAGGAAGAACAAATTTGAAAGTATAGCATGGTCTTTTGTGAGAGACTACAATGGGCTCTTACAGTTCTAGTTTGTAGACCTTTGCTGTCTTGAGAAAGACTGATATATTGAAGAAAATAACCACCAATTTATTTGGTTTGTCTGAGGCCTTTGTGGATACTGCTTTTTATTGGAAAGCTACATAGTGGAGGGTTATAAGACTTAATTGTTTCACGAAGGGGCCAAACACACTTACTGGAAAAAAGCCTCTTGAACAAATGGTGCCCGAAAAACTGGCTTTCTACATGCCGAAAACTGAAACTTGACCCAGATCTATCACCGTGCACTAAGCGAAAGTAAAAATGGATTAAAGATCTAAACATTAAAGTAGAAACACTCAATCTCCTGGAACAGAAAGTAGAGGAACTCTTGAAGACATAGATAGGGGTAGGCAAAGAGTTCATGAACAAAACGTATTCATATGGGAAACACTTGAAAGAATTAACAACTGGGATCATCTCTTATTGAGAAGTTTACGCACATCAAAAGAAACTGTCAACAAAGTGAAAAGACAACCCACAAATTTTGAAAAACTCTTAACTAATAAGCACTCAGACAAAGGTCTGCTATCTCCAGTTTATGAAGAACTAAGATATATTAGGGTCCTCAAATTTAAAGACCCAATCCAGAAATGGGCATCTGAGATGAATACACACTTCTAAAAGGACAAAATTAAAGAAGTGAATAAATATATGAAAAAATGCTCCACATTGCTAAGCATCTATGAAATACAAGTTAAAACCACACTGAGATACCATCTCACTCCAGAAAAAATGGTTATCATAAAGAAATCAACCAAAAACAAATGTTGGAGAGAATGTAGGGAAAAGGGAACACTTCTCCACTGCTGGTGGGAATGTAGACTGACGCAACCATTGTGGTAATCAGTGTGGAGACTCCTTACAAAACTAGAACTGGAAATCCCATTTCAAGCCAGTTATTCCCCTATTGGGAATTTTTCTGGAGGAACTGACAAGAAAGGGAGTGGGAAAAGAGATATATCTATGTATGTGTGCAAAGAGATTTGGATAATTGTACTGTGGATTTCTACTGGTCTACAGAAAGTGTTTCTGAAAGTGTCCAAGACCAACAGGATCAGAATCATCATTAACTGTGAACCTGTAGGAATGGTCACAGCTGAAGTGCATCCTTATCTTATTAAATGAGGAGTTATGTATAGGGCTGAATCTTAGTATTAGGACATGGTGTAAGTCAGTGGCTAGCAGGCAAATTATAAATATGTTAAGATTTGTGAACACTACGGTACTTTCTCTGCTTAGCTTGCTGTTGTAACATGAAGATTGTCTATAAACAATATTTAAAATGATGAACATGGCTATGACCCAATAAAACTTTATTTGTGGAATAGATAGTTGGGTTAAATTTGAAAGTGAAATAGTTTGATAAATTCTATTGTTTATGAGCTACTGGTTCAGAAAGAATGGTAAATGAATAGTCAGAGAGAAATAATATTAGGCGTATAAATTATTTACTAAAATAGTAAAGGAAGTCCAGAGAGTACATTAGAAATATCTAACCCACATTTACTGAATGGAAAAAGGATTCTCACATAAAGTTTTGGTAAGTAAAATATAAATGCCTAAAAAAAGAACGTTATTGCCACGAAAATTGTCATGCCTCTTTTTTCCAAGTAAGTACCTTTCCTTCCATTTAGATCTGTCCAATCTCCCCCTTAATCAACTGGCAAAGGAATCTCTGCATCTATGATTGATTATACTACTTAATCTTCTATCTGTTTCTCAAGGCTTATTTCAGATTACAAAGGAGTTTAGCATTCTCTTCCCCTCACTGTGCATGTGAAATATCAATGCATCAGAGATTTAAGCTGTTCACGAAAAGTCAGATATATAGCTTTTAGTTTAAAGAACCATATGGCTGCTGAGCACAAGAGCAAATTTCAAGGTCATATTAAATGAAGGTGAAGAATTTGTGTGTAATCTATAGGGAAACTTTGAATATTTAAAAATCTGAAGCAAGTGAAAAGAACTATCTATGATTAGTACTTAAAAATGACCTGCAGAGAAATCCAACCCAGGCCTGCTGTGTGAGTGAGACCCTCTGCTCCACTGCATCCACCAGACACAAACAGACTTAGCCCAGGCTCTGTTTGTGTAGGAGAACTTCTACTCCACTGCACCCCACTGGAACCCTGCAGAACCAGCCCAGGCCGAGTGTGTGAGTAAGACCTTCCTGCATGCTCTCAGACCCCGGGAGACTCAGCCCAGGGCCAGCATACAGCCTGGTGTGAAACTCTGCAGGTGAAGTTCCTGCAGAAAGGCTAGAAGTCAGCACCACCCACTTAATCCAGGAACAGGACATCTTGCCAGAAGGGCACAGCAGGCTCACTTCCATGGGATATAGCAGGAAGAAGCTGAGCATGGCAGCCAGATCTAATCCAAGCACTTCAGAATGAGTTCAAACTTCAGAGATCCTGACAAGGTAAGCTGAGACACTTTGTTACACCTGGATCTATGAGAATATCCTCATTCTTTTTTCTTGATTAAGACAGGAAAAATGGTAACCAGCATGAGCTAGTTTGCCTGGAAGACCCCATGCACATCAAGGTGAGGATATCAGACAGATCTTAGGTGAAATAATTTTAATAAGTCCAAATTGAATGTATGCTTAGCTACAAAGTCATAAAGCTTGCTCATACTGTCTAAAATACAAAAACAATAGTTACAAATTTTATGAACTGCTAAATATCACTACCCATTATTAATATTCCTAATTGTACTTCTATAAATGCCAAACTATAATAGTTTTAACCATATAATCTCTCTGGGTAAGAATTTCAGTAGGTGCTAAGGTTATAACTGCACCAAAGCTTTACATAAAAGGACAAAGGACAGTGCTATACAAAACGACAAAGAGAAGGAGCAAAATGCAATCTCAGGCACTGAGCAAACCCAGAACAAATGAAGGAGACAGCATGAAAGAAATTGCGAATCACACAGCTGAAATCTCTCAATTAATTGTGTCTGAAGTAAAGAAACAACTGCAGAAATGTATAGAGGAAATCAGATCAGAAATAGTCTCTGAGCTGAGGAGATAGTTCTGCAGAATAAGCACTTGCCTGACAAGCACAAGGTAGTCAAGGAGAGCATGGATCAGAGTACTTCAAGTACTCTATGAAAACAAATTCCAGCCCTTACTGCTATACCCTGGAAAATCCTCCTTGAAGTTTGATGAATAAGCAAAATACTTCCATGACAAAGAGCATTCTAAGAATTTCATGATGACAAAGCAAACCATAAACAGGATATTAAAAGATATTCTAGAGAGTGACTAAAATGAACAGAACTCCACGACTGAGAATGGAAAGAACCCACGAAATAGGGCAAATGATTGAACACAGGAGAAAAAGAGGTAGCAGATAAGTATCATGTCAATTATAAATCAATACATTTCAATTATAACCATCAAAGTAAATGGACTCAATTCACCACTTAAAGAAATAGACTGGCACAGTGAATCAGGAAGCAAAATCCAACAATATGCTGCATACTAGAAACACACTTAATGCATTAAGAAATTCATAGGCTGAAAGTCAAAGGTTAGAAAACAATACTACATGACCTAGTACCTCAGAAAAAAGCAGGAGTAGCAATCCTATTCTCAGATAATCAGAACTTCAAAAAAGAATGAAAAATGTAATAAAGAAGGCCACTATATCCTGGCTGACAGAAAATTCAAGAGGAAGAGGTAACACTCATAAATATGTATGCACCAAACAGGGGAGCACCCAACTATAGGAGACAAATCTTAATGCACTTGAAGTACATAATATTCAGTACCACAATCTTAGCAGGAAACGTAACAAACCCTTATGCAAAAAAGATAGATCAACAGACACTAAATTAGACAAGGAGTAGCAGAACTGAACCGAAACCTTGAACAAATGGACTTTGTGGACATATAGTGAGTGTTCCTCCCAACCACAGTTGAATAGACATCTTTTTCAGCTGCACATAGGATATTTTCTAAAATAGACCACATACAAGTCCATAGGTCATGTTTGAGTATACACAAGAAAACAGAAGTTATCCCATGCACATTATGTGACCACAGTGCAATGAAACTGGAAATAAATGACAAAAGAAACTGGAAAAACTCAACAAAAATATGGAAATTAAACAACACTTTCCTCAGCTATCAATGAGTACATATGAACTTAGATAAGAAATTAAACAATATCTACACTTCAACAAAAATTCAATCACAACTTTTCTTCAGAATTTATGGGATGCCATGCAAGCATTTTCTAGAGGGAAATACATAGCTTTGAATTGATACATTAGAAAAACAAAATGTGAACAAATAAATAACTAGTGCTGCAACTCAAGGAAACGAAAAGGAAGAGGAGACCAAATCCAATGCCCAAAGATGAGAGGAAATTATAAAGACTGGAGCAGAAATTCATTCAATTGAAACGAAGAAAACAATGCAAAAATTAACAAATCAAAAAGGTGATTATTTTTTTAAATTTATTTTTATTTTACTGAAGTACATATATCTTTTTTAAAATTTTATTTTATTGAACTACAAATGTCAATCAGACAGTTTCAAGACAACTTAACAAGACAGATTCGATAGATTAATACATTGCAAACTGTTTTCATCATGTTTTGGTATCGTACAAGGTGCATACATGATATTATGTTTACAGATATTATTTTAGCAGATATCTCTTATCAGTGAATTAAGAGTGTAGCTGCTTACTTATCTTATTTTTTATATCTGAATTATATCAAAAATTCAATAATTATTTTCCCAGTGGATGACCCTAGTACTAGAAGCTGACATAATATCCTGTCCACCATCATTAGTGCAGATCTTGCCTCTCATAGAATTATGTAGAAGCACAGCGTTATCTATCCCAACTGTACTGTCTATACACACACATCATGATTTTTCTTTCTACACCCCTTCCTTTGGCTACACCTGTGAAAGGTGGGTACTCCATTGTCATTCAACTAACTTAGGTGCTTGTACTCGACACCACAATCCAACACAGTCCAGCACTCCACAACAATAGTGAGTTATTCAAAGAAGTTGTCGACCATAACTATTTACAGCTCAGCTTAATATTATGGCCCCACGATGTATACTTCATTTTTATACTTTTCTGCTGGATGGTTAAGACCTAGATAGATCAAGATGTATATACCAACACATGAACTTTATAGTTCTTATGTGGTCAGTGAAGTCCTCTCAGGGTTTATCTTGTAGTCCTGTCCATTATTCTGTAGATCCTTTGTCTGTGTCATCCATGTGGATGAGTCACGAACAATGCTTGACCAGTTTGCTCTCTGTGAGAGCTTGAGAGAAAGTTTTCTCTTCATGAGACTCTTCCCAAGCACACTATAGAACTTCAGTCTCTTTCCTTTGTGGCTCCATAATCTCCTTGTTCAGAAAATTTGGAGCTGACCTGAGTTTCATGATATTGCAGTACAGGTTCTCCTATGTCCTGAGTCTTAGCTGACCTTGAAAGGCTAGGGCCAAAATGTTGGCTGGTCTTGTGGCTCTTCTATTGTATTATTGTATCATAGAGATATATGTGTACCTATGTTTATAGCAGCACAATGTATGATAGCAAAATCTTAGAAACAACCAAGATGTCCATCCCATGAGGAATGGTTGAAAAAGATGTGGTATTTCTATGTAATGGAGTATTACTCAGCTATTAAGAATGATAAGTTTGAACCATTTAAACTGAAGTGCATGCCACTTGAACATATACTCATAAGTGAAATAAACCAGACACACATGTGTAAATACCATGTAGTCTCCCTAGTATAACAAGCGAAAAGCAGAAATACAAAATGAAATGTACAACTAAAATCAATTGAGTGAGATAAGGCAAAGTGAATGGCATACGCTGCAAGATACTCATCAGCTTTTCTTCTGGATGGCTAACAACCTAAGATCACAAGTCAGAGTTGGAGAAATGTAGTTTTATAAGTTCAAACCATATTATTATTTCTCTGATCTTCTCAGTTTATCTTTCATTAAACAGTAAGTGGAATTGTCCTTTGCTGACATTTCTCTTGATGAATAAATTCATCATTTCTTTGTTCATTCCTCATACTGTCATAGCAGACACCCTTTCTTATATTCAGTTTTTCCCCCTGTTTGATTGCTTTCTTACCTCATTAGGTTCTGTTATTCTCCCTCTCACATGACCTTTTTTTCATTGTATTTTGCAATTTCAGAAAGTCACTATCAAGATCCAACCCAGAAAATATTTTTACTGTAAGAGTAGAACACAATTTTTTGTTTTGATGAGTTTTGTAGAGAGAAGGTGAAAAATTAAAGCATGATTATTCCCTTTGTCTCTATCTTTCTGGCTTGTATTAGTTTACAGCATGCCCTTAGAAACACACATTGTGTTTTATGCAACCTGTTTATCATGTAGCTTATGTAAAGAAATGAGAAGCTCATGTTTACATTAACCTTATTTAGCTTAAGAAAAGATGTAATGAATACTGATACATTTATTTCAAAAGTTTTGTTTCCTTATCCTTAAAAAAGGACTTGTTTCTATGGTTCTTAGCAGGAGAATATATAGTCAGCTTTATTTATTGGTCTGCATAAAAAACACTCAAGAAATATTCTTTTTTTATTCAATTCTGCAACATTTATAGTAAAACCAATAGGAAAATTGATTTTATATTCAATAACATTAAAATGTGACATGGTGTCTTTAGTGAAAAATCACTGGTTGTGTAAATTGGAGTCTATGCAAAAGACAAGTCAGACTTCTTTTTTTTTTCTACTTATTTATGCTAAGTAGTCATAAATTTGTAAGATATTTCTGTAAAAGTGACAGGGATAAAAATTAGTTTTTGCTTTTATAGAAGATGCAAATCAGTGAATATTTGCTAATAGGCAGCAATAGTCTAAAAATAATATTGCTAAATAGGACAATTTTTCCCCTCCTAAAATGCCTTTATTTCAATAGCAAAGATGTTGGATTTCACAGAGAAAGCTTGAATTTTCCATAAAGGAACATTAGTTTCACAGAAAAAATAGTCTTATCATCTGAGCACACTTTTTTTTTTCAAATTTTAATAGTGGTTATTTATTTTTTTTCTTTTCACATGTATCTTTTTTTAAATTTATTTTTCATTTCATTGAAGTACAAATATCAGTCAGACAGTTTCCAGACACCTTAACAAGACAGATTCATTAGATTAATACATTGCAAACTATTTGCATACTGTTTTAGTATCGTACAAGGTGCATACATGATAATATATTTACAGATATTGTTTTAGCAGATGTCTCTTATCAGTAAATTAAGAGTGTAGCTGCATACTTATCTTATTTTTTATACCTGAATCATAGCAAAAATTCAATAATTATTTTCCTACTGGATGACCATAGTACTAGATAGACTCCAAAATACTAGCCTGTCCAACCACCATTAGTGCAGATCTTGCCTCTCATAGGATTATGTAGAAGCACAGCGTTATCTATCCCATGTGCACTATCTATACACACACATCATGATTTTTTCTTTCTACACCTCTTCCTTTGTCTACACCTGTAAAAGATGGACACTCTATTGTCATTCAACTAACTTAGATGCTTGAACTTGACATGACAATCCATCACAGCCCAGGATTCCACAACGATAGTGAGTTATTCAAAGAGGTTGTCGACCATAGCCATTTACAGCTCAGTTTAATATTATGGCCCCACGATGTATACATCATTTTTATACTTTTTTGCTGGATGGTTAAGACCTAGATAGATCAAGACTTGTATACGAACACATGAACTTTATATTTCTTATGTGGTCAGTGAAGTCCTCTCAGGGTTTATCTTGTAGTCCTGTACAATATTCTGTGGATCCTTTGCTGTGTCATCCATGTGGATGAGTCACAGCCAATGCTTGACCAGTTTGCTCTCTGTGAGAGCCTGTAAGTTTTCTCTCCATGTGACTCTCCGCAGGCACACTATAGATAATCGATCTCTTTCCTCTGTGGCTCCATAATCTCCTTGTTCAGAAAATTTGGAGCTCAACTGAGTTGCATGATGTTTCAGTGTAGGTTCTCCTATGTCCTGAGTCTTCGCTGACCTTGAAAGGCTAGAGCCAAAATGTTGCCTGGCCTTGTGGCTCTTCTATTTCTCCAACTCCAACTTGTGAACTTAGGTTGTTAACCATCGAGAAGAAAATATCATTAGTATCGTGCACCATAAGCCATTCACTTTGCCTTATCTGACTCAATTGATTTTAGTTGTTGTACATTTCCTTTTGCATTTCTGCTTTTCGCTTGTTATACTAGGGAGACTATGCGGTATTTACACATGTGTGTCTGGTTTATTTCACTTATTAGTATATATTCAAGTGGCATCCACTTGAGTTTAAATGCTTCAAACTTATTCTTAATAGCTGAGTAATACCCCATTACATAGAAATGCCACATCTTTTTCAACCATTCCTCATGTGATGGACATCTTGGATGTTTCCAAGATTTTGCTATCACATATTGTGCTGCTATAAACGTAGGTATACATATATCACTATGATGCAATGTTTCCAGATCCTTTGGGAAAACTCCCAGTAGGGGGAATACCTGCTTGAATGGGATTTATAGTCCTACTCTTTTGAGGAGTCTCCACACTGACCTCCACAATGGTTGTACCAGGCTATATTCCCACCACCAGTGGAGAAGTGGTCCCTTTTCCCCACAACCTCTCCAACATTTGTTGTTGGTTGATTTCCTTATGATAGCCATTCTTTCTGGAGTGAGATGATATTTCAGTGTTGTTTTTATTTGCATTTCACAAATGGCTAGTGATGTGGAGCATTTTCTCATATATTTATTCGCCTCTTTAATTTCGACCTCTGAGCATTATGTACTCATCTCAGATGCGCATTTCTGAATTGGGTCTTTAAATTTGAGGGCCCTGTTATATCCTAGTTCTTTATATATTCTAGACAGTAGTCCTCTGTCTGATTGCTTATTAGTTAGGATGTTTTCAAAATTTGTGGGTTGTCTTTTCACTCTGTTGACAATTTCTTTTGACATGCACTAGATCCTTAAGAAGAGTTGATCCTAGTTATTGATTCTTTCAAGTGCTTCCCTTGTGAATATATGTTTGTTTATAAACTGTTTACCTACCCCTATGCCTTAAAGAGTTCCTCCTACTTTCTATTCTAGGAGATTGAGTGTTTCTGTTTTAAAGTTTAAATCTTCGTTCCATTTTTTAATTATTATAATTTTTTAATTTATCTTTTATTTTACTGAAGTACAAATATCAATCAGACGGTTTGAAGACAACTTAACAAGACAGATTCGACAAATTAATACATTGCAAACTGTTTTCATAATGTTTTGGTATCGTACAAGTTGCATACATGATATTATATTTACAAATATTATTTTAGCAGATGTCTCTTATCAGTAAAGTAATAGTGTAGCTGCTTACTTATCTTATTTTATATACCTGAATAATATCAAAGATTCAATAATTATTTTCTTAGTGGATGAATATAGTACTAGAAGCCAATATACTATCCTGTCCAACCACCATTAGTGCAGATCTTGCCTCTCATAGGATTACATAGAAGCACAGCATTATCTATCCCAACTTTACTGTGTATACACACACATAATGTTTTTCCTTCAATACCCCTTGCTTTGTCTACAGCTGTGAAAGGTGGGCACTCCATTGTCATTCAACTAACTTAGGTGCTTGAACTCGATACCACAGTCCAACACAGTCCAGCATTCCACAACAATAGTGAGTTATTCAAAGAAGTTGTCGACCATAGCCATTTACAGCTCAGCTTAATATTATGGCCCCATGACGCATATTTCATTTTCTGCTGGATGGTTAAGACCTAGATAGATCAAGACTTGTATACCAACACATGAAGTTTATATTTCTTATGTGGTCAGTGAAGTCCTCTCAGGGTTTATCTTGTAGTCCTGTACATTACTCTGCAAATCCTTTGTCTGTGTCATCCATTTGGATGAGTCTCGGCCAATGATTGACCATTTTGCTCTCTGTGAGAGCTTGAGAGAAAGTTTTCTCTTCATGTGACTCTTCCCAGGCACAGTACAGTACTTCACTCTCTTTCCTCTGTGGCTCCATAATCTCCTTGTTCAGAAAATCTGGAGCTCATCTGAGTTGCATGATGTTTCTGTACAAGTTCTCCTATGTCCTGAGTGTTCGCTGACCTTGAAAGGCTAAAGACAAAATATTTGCTGGCCTTGTGGCTCTTCTATTTGTGCAACTCCGACTTGCAAAATTAGGCTGTTAACCATCCAGAAGAAAAGATCATTAGTATCCTGCAACATAAGCCATTAACTTTGCCTTATCTGACTCAATTGATTTTAGTTGTTGTATGTTTCCTTTTGTATGCCTGCTTTTCGCTTGTTTTACTAGGGAGAGTATACGGTATTTACACATGTGTGTCTGGTTTATTTCACCTGTGAGTATATGTTCAAGTGGCATCCACTTCAGTATAAATGCTTCAAACTTGTCATTCTTAATAGCTGAGTAATACTCCATTATATTGAAATACCACATCTTTTTCAACCATTCCTCATGTGATGGACATCTTGGTTGTTTCCAAGATTTTGCTCTCACACATTGCTCTGCTATGGACATAGGTACTCATATATCTTTATGATACAATGTATCCAGACCCTTTGGGAAAACTCCCAGTAGGGGGATAGCAGGCTTAAATGGGATTTCTAATCCTACTGTTTTGAGGAGTCGGCACCCTGACTTCCACAATGGTTGTACCAGGCCACATTCCCACCAGCATTGGAGAAGTGGTCACTTTTCCCACAACCTCTCCAACATTTGTTGTTGGTTGATTTCCTTATGATAGCCATTCTTTCTGGAGTGAGATGGTATTTCAGTGTTGTTTTTATTTGCAGTTCATGAATGGCTAGCGATGTGGAGCTTTTTTTCATATATTTATTTGCTTCTTTAATTTCGTCCTCTGAGAAGTATGTATTCATCTCAGATGCCCATTTCTGAATTGGGTCTTTAAACCTGAGGGCCCTGTTATATCTTAGTTCTTTATATATTCTAGACAGTAGTCCTCTGTTTGATTGCTTATTAGTTAGAATTTTTTCAAAATTTGTGGGTTGTCTTTTCACTCTGTTGACAATTTCTTTTGACATGCACTAGCTCCTTAAGAAGAGTTGTTCCCAGTTGTTGATTCTTTCACGAGCTTCACGTGTGAATGTATGTTTGTTCATGAACTGTTTACCTACCCCTATGTCTTCAAGAGTTCCTCCTACTCTATCTTGCAGGAGATTTAGTGTTTCTGTTTTAGTGTTTAGATCTTCAATCCATTTTGACTTTAACTTAGTGCATGGTGATAGAGCTGGTTCAAGGTTTATTTTTGGGCATGTAGAAAGCTATGTTTTCCAGCACCATTTGTTAAAGAGGCTATGTTCCTTCCAGTGAGCCTGTGTAGCCCCTTTGTCGATGATAAGATGGCTGAGTGTTTTCGTAGATGACTCTGCGACTTCTAATGTATTCCACTGATTCTGAGGTCTATTTTGTTGCCAATACCATGTTGATTTTATCACAGTGGCTTTGTAGTATAATTTCAAATCAGGAATTGTGATGCCTCCTGCCTTGTCTTGATTGATCAAAATTGCCTTTGCTATTGTAGGTCATTTGTGGTTCCAAATAAATGTTAGGATTGATTTCTCTATGTGTCAGAGGTATGTTCCTGGCAGTCTGATAGGGATTGCATTAAATCTGTACAATAATTTTGGGAGTATGGCCATCTTCACCATGTTGGTTCTTCCTATCCAGGAGCATGGGATATCTTTCTATTTTCTGAAATCCTCTATGATCTCTTTTCTTTGGGTGTTGTAATTTTCTGCGAAAAGATCTTTGACTTCCTTGGTTAAGTGAATCCCATGGTATCTCATTTTCCACGGTGCTATTGTAAAAGGTATTGTTTCTATAGTTTCCCTTTCAGTGCGTTTGTTATCTGTATAGAGGAATGCTATTGACTTTTGAGTATTCATTTTGTATCCTGCTGTGCTACTGAATTTCCCTATCCGTTTTAGTAGTTTTTTGGTAGAATTCTTGGGTTCTTCGAAGAACAGTATCATGTCTTCTGTAAATAGTGATAATTCAACTTCTTCTTTACCTATTCTTATTCCCTTTATTTCTCCCTCTTTTCTAATGGCTGTTGCTAAGGATTCCAAGACGATATTGAATTGGAGGGATGATAAAGGACATCCTATTCTTGTACCTGATTTAAGAGTAAAAGATTTCAGTTTTTCCTCATTTAGGATTATATGAGCTTTTGGGTTGTCATAAATGGCTTTTGTCAAGTTACAATAGAGTCCATCTATTCCCATTTTCTGTAGGACCTTGAACATGAATGAGTGTTGGACTTTTTCAAAGGCTTTCTCTGCATCAATTGAGATGATCATATGGTTTTTAGATTTCAGTCTGTTAATATAGTATAGTGTATTATATTTATAGATTTTCGAATATTGAACCATCCTTGCATCCCTGGGTTGAATCCTACCTTTTCATGTTGTATGATCTTCTGCATGATTTGCTGTATTCTAATTGCCAGGATTTTGTTGAGTATTTTTGCATTATGTTCTTGAGGGAGATAGGCCTGTAGTTCTCCTTTTTGGTTCTGTCTTGCTACGGTTTTGCAATTAGTATTATACTTGCCTCCAGAAATGATTTTGGGAGGACTTTTTTCCTTTTCAAATTCATGGAAGAGTTTGTGGAATGTGTGGCTTATATCTTCCATAAATTTCTTATAGAATTCAGCTATGAATCCATCAGGACCTGGAGTTTTCTTTGTCGGTAGTCTTTTTATTACGTTTCGTATTTGGTTGCCTGTTGTCAGCTTATTGAGCGTTGTTATATCTTTTTGATTCAGTTTTGCTCATTTGTACCTTTCGAGGAATCTATCCATTTCTTCTGTATCTTCTATTCTGTGAGCGTAAAGATTCTTGAAGTAACTATTGATATTCTTCTGAATTTCCACTGGGTCTATGGTGATTTCACCCTTTTCATTCCTTATCGCTTGTACTTGAATTTTCTTTTGCCTCTTTTATTGAGATTGGCAAGGCGCTTATCAACTTTATGTAGATTCAACTCAAAAAGAGTCAACTTTTTGATTTGCGGATATTTTGAATTGATTTTTTCATCTCAATTGAGTTAATTTTTGCTCTAATCTTTATGATTTCTTCCTGTCTTTGCGCTCTGGGTTTTGCTTGCTCTTCTTTTTCTAGTTGATGGAGTTGCAACATTAAGGTGCTAATTTGTTCCCTTTCTGTTTTCCTAACGTGTGTGTTCATAGCTATTATTTTTCCTGTAAGAACTGCTTTTATCGCATTCCATAAATTCTGGTAAGTTGTACTTGAATTTTCGTTGAATTGTAGATATTGTTGAATTTCTTCTGCAATCCATTGATTGCTGAGTAGGGCGTTGTGTACTTTCCATGCATTTAGTGGGTTTTTCTGCTTTCTTTTGTCATTTACTTCCAATTTCTTTGCATTGAAGTCAGATAGTATGCATGGAATAATTTCTATTTTCTTGCATGTACTTAGGCATGACCTCTGGACTAGTATGTAGTCTATTTTTGAAAATGACCCATGTGCAGCTGAAAAAAATGTATGTTCAGCCGAGGTTGGGTGGAACACTCTGTATATGTCCACCAGGTCCATTTGTTCCAATCTCTTGTTCAGCTCTGCTAATTCCTTGGTTATGTTTTGTCTGTTTGACCTATGTTTTTGAGATAAGGGTCTGTTAAGATCTCCTGTTAAGATTGTGTTCTTAGACATTAAGTTTTCCATGTCCCTTAAGATCTGTCTTACATAGTTATGTACTCCTGTGTTTGGTGCATAAGTATTTATGAGTGTTAATTCTTGCTCTTGAATTTTTCCCTGACCAATATATAGTGACCTTTTTTGTGTCATTAGATTATTCTTGGTTTGAAGATGAGACTGTCTGAGAACAGAATTGCTATTCCTTCTTTTGTCTCAGGTTCTGAGGCATGTACTATTGTTTTCCTTCCTTTGACTTGGTGCCTATGAATGTCCTTTTGGGTTAATTGTGTTTCTTGTATACAGCATATTGTTGGATTTTATTTCCTAATCCACTGTCAGACTATTTCTCTTAAAAGGAAAATTGAGTCCATTTACATTTATGGTAATAATTGAAATGTGCTGACTTTTGTTTGTCATGATATTTACCTGGTGTTGTTTACTCCTTTGTAACCTGTGTTTAATTGTCTGTTCTGTTTAGGGGCTTCCTTCTTTTCTCATTCCTGGAGTTCTGGTCTTTGTGGTCTCTCTCTAGAACATCTTTCAGCAGCCTGTGAAGGGATGGCTTTGGCATCATGAAATTCTTCAGTTGTTGTTTGTCGTGGAAGTATTTCACTTCTCCATCAAACTTGACAGAGAGTTTTTCAGGGTATAATAGCCTGGGTTGGAGCTTGTCTTCATGTAGGAGTTGAAGAACTCTGCTCTATGCTCTCCTTGCCTTCATTGTTTGTGTAGAGAAGGCGGCTGTAATTCTGATGGGTTTTCCTTTGAATGTGAGCTCCTTCTTCTCTCTAGCAGCTTTCAGTATATTATTTTTGTGTTGGATTTCTGCGATCTTAACTATTATATGTCTTGGTGTGTTTCTACTTGGATTGAGGTTAGTTGGTGTTCTGTATGCTTTGGTGAACTGTATCTTGGATTGTTTCCTCATATTTGGGAGGTTTTATGCGATTAATTCTCCCTAAATTCTTTTTATGTCAATTGTATTGACCCCTTCATTCTCGTTGATACCAATTATTCTCACATTGTTCTTCCTTGTGTCATCTTGTAGGTGATGGGTTATTTTTTTCTGCATTCTCTTTGTTTTTAGTAGATCCTTTCTCACGTTTCCACTAGCGTCTCCAGCATCTTCAAGATCTGAAACTCTGTCTTTGCTTTTACTCATATGGTTTGGTAGACTCTTGATTGATATTTTTAGTTCTCCTGTATCTCTTTGACTGTGTTTCATGTGTTCTATATTTTTTCTGTATTGCTCATTCATGGACTCCATCATATTTCTGATCTCCTCAATTTTTTTATCCATGTCTTCTTTAGAGGTAGTTATTAATTCTTTTTCTGCTGTGTTTCTTCCTAGTTGGATTTCCTCTTTATATTTCTGGACTTGTTTCAGTATTTCAGATCCTATGAGTTCAAAAAGTTCTTTTTTGATTTCAGAACTTATTTCTGTTTGAGTTCCTCATTATCTTTCTGCTGTTGTTTCTTTGCTTCAGATGTTGTTAATTCATGTGTATCAGTTGGAATAGTGCTCAATGTACTTGTTCTGGTTGAGCATAGTTTTTCCACCCAATATTTCTGGAATTCATTCTTTATTTGAGATACTATGAATTCAGATATTTCTTTTTTAATTTGGGGAATTACTTCTCATTTTATTTCCCATATAGCTTTCTCCTGTTGTTCCTTTGCTGCTGTATCTGTTAATTCATTCATTGCAGCAGAGCTAGTGTCCTCTGCCCTTCCTGATGGACTCAATATCTGGGATTGAATTTTCCCCTTCTCTTTGTCATTTTGTATAGCACTGACCGTTGACCTTTGGTATAGAGCTTTGGTGCAGCTATAACCTTAGCTTATTATGGGATTCGGGTGCCAGCGTATTAAGCGTGAGATTTTCTAGATATGCCTATCCTGGATCTAGCTGTTGTGTTCAGTTCCTTTTTTGCTGCAGCTCCTTTGGTTCCCCTCTGTTGGTTCCCAGGGTCAGTCCTCCTGTGTCACCAGGTCATTCCTCAGGTAGGCGGGCCTGGGCTTTTGTGGGTCTTCTGGGCTCAGTGAAGTATAGTGGATGATCTTATTCACTGAGTAGGCTGTAGTGTGCCAGCCAGCCTGTGCTGGGTCAGGGTCTACATTCTGTAACC
>PVKA01040079.1:0-19011 GCA_004027165.1 Ctenomys sociabilis | reverse complement strand
AAAAAAATGAAACACAAGTAGAATACTGTTGCCCAAACAGGATAATGCAAATCAAAATTATATTCTGCCCTACTTGTTTATGGATGAGTTGTGGCATGGGAAATTGAAATAATATAAGTGCCAATAAAGAAGACTGATATTAGATTTGGTAAGAGTGTGAGAGAAAGGGTATTGAAAAGACAAAAATACAGGGCCAGGGAGATGGCTCAGTAGAATAAGAGCTTGCCTGGCAAGTGCAAGGTGTAAGTTCAATCC
Organism: Ctenomys sociabilis; assembly: GCA_004027165.1. NCBI lineage: Eukaryota > Metazoa > Chordata > Mammalia > Rodentia > Ctenomyidae > Ctenomys > Ctenomys sociabilis. Next base: position 18,756 of record PVKA01040079.1, on the reverse strand, counting down.
CCAGTTCCACCAAAAAAGAAAAGACAAAAATAAAAACTGTCATGGGCAGTTCGTTGATTTCTGTCTATGGCCACACCAGCCTGAATGCGCCCGATCTCGTCTGCATATCTACCTTAACTGTTCACATTTATAAGTCAGCATCTTTGCCTAGCATGGGACAGTAGCTTTACAGCTTGTCTAACTGTTATTTATAGTTATTTAAACATAATATCTGTGCAAGTTTATAGGGTATGGTGTGATAATTCCATACATGTACATAATGTATAATACTCAAATCAGGGCAGTAAATGCTTTCATTTTCTCAAACATTAACCATTTCCATGTTTTTGGAAATTCTGTATTTTTCTAGTTACTTTGAAATACATTATAGTTTGCTACAAACCATAATTCACCTTCCTGTGTCCTAAAAAGCAGAAGTAATCCTTCCCATCTGACTGCGGATTGGAGCCCCTTACCAAGTTTCTTTCCACCTTCCTTTTTTCTTCCTTTTTTGCGATTCTTGGATTAAACTTAGGGCCTTGCGCTTGCCAGGCAAGCGCTTATTCTCCGGAGCTACCTCCGCAGCCCTCCACCTTCCTTTTCATTTGCAGTCTCCGGTTCCTCCAATTCAACACTCCTCTACCGGGGCCCAGCTTATTCTCATTCTTGTATGAGATAATTTTTTTTTAGTTTCTATAAATGAATGAAAACATGCCATTTTTGTCTGGTTTATTTCCCTCAATGACTTCTAATTTCATTCGTGTGACTGCAGGTGACAGGATTTGTTGTTGTAGCAGCCAAATAATATCCTACACTGTGTGTACACACTGCATCTTCCTTATCTGTTCACCCATTGATTCCCTCTCCTGGCTAGTTTTTTTCTTTTTTTTTTTGGCAGAACTGAGGATTGAACTCAGGCCTTTGCGCTTGCCAGGCAAGCGCTTATTCTACTGAGCCATCTCCCCAGCCCAAGTATTTGTATTTCTTGACTGAGTTCTAGAAAACTTACAAGATTAAAGTAGATAATGACTGAGTCAGTATTCTTTCTGTTACTGATAGAGGTCAAGATACAAATATGTGGGTCTGCTAGCTGATCCTCAGGAGTAGGAGACTTTCTCACCCTGTGCCTGGAGCTGAGCATGAGCTCCCTGTGGGCAGGCTTGTGGCCACGAGAAAGCAGTTAATCTCCCCAAATTTACCAGGCAGAGAATCACTGTTCCTGCCCAGACACAGAAGCCATAGGAGCTAAGGATGGAGAACGGGTCAGGCTACCCCTCAGAGATACTTCACCGGGAAGGATGTGCTGGGAAGGGGAAATACACAGGTCTACAGGGACACAGGCCCATAGAGGAGAGGCAGAGTCTGTGTGCACAGCCCCCCTCTGTAAATGCTATTGTAAGGCGAGGCGATGCCTTTGAAACAGTAAGAGCTTAGTCTCTACTGGGTAGGTTAGAACTTTTGCATTACATGTATTCCAAAAGTTCTAACCTACCCAGTAGATTGGAACTAATTAATACATATCTATCATTGATCTTTCTTTGCTTCTGCTGACTTGGGGGAATTGATGCTTTCTCGTTTGCAGAAGAACAGGCATGCAAGTTTCTGAAGGTCCCAAAAACCTATCCCATAGCTCTAATGTTAGATTATTCCAAAATCTAATGAATCTAGGAGACCTTTAGAAGGCTTGTTCACCAAGAGAAACTCAAGTCAACCCAATATAACGCCCTATGGAACTGCCTTGGAATCAGGCTGCTTGTACTCGTGCCTTAAGAGGTGCAGAACCTAGAAGACGTGTGAAGACACCATCACAGGCAACTTCTTCACCTGAGCATTCATTATCTGTATTTTGAAAGTAAATGACTGCATCATACAGCAAAATTCTATCTTAGAGTTTATCTCGCACAAAGTTAAAAAGTGAAGATTTACAGATAAGTAGAAGAGAGGCAACTAGGATAGGTGCCCCCCAAACTTTAAATGACTGTGACAGGGAAGTGGACTGGGAGGACTCAGCAACAACTCGGGTTTTTAAAGGTTTCATAGTCCTGTCCCACTGGGTCAGGATGGCGTTTCTGGCTCCATCCCACTTTCCAGGGCCCACTAGGCGGTACTGGTAAGGGGTACATGGTCCAAAGAACACTTCCCAGGCTAGTCTGGGGTCCTTGAGGAACAGAAACGGGACATTGGGCTTCACGCCTATGCACGTAGCCAGCTCATCCATGTAGCAGATGTAGTTGAGTTTGTCTTGACTGGTGTCTTTAATCACACCCCTAGGAGGAAAGAAAACAGATGAGTACTGTCAATCACCCACTGCCCGGCATTTCTCAAGTTAGAAGAGCCACCCTTCCCTCTCATTTTATTACTTCATTTTCACAATCAAACTATGTTTGGGAATGTGTTTTGGGGCTACAAAGAAAAAAAAAAAGAGAGAAGGAATCACCTACAGAGAGTATACGTGAGAGTAATTATTTTGTGAAAGGAGGGGTTAGAAGACAAGCTTTCAGTTCTCCAGTCTGGTATGAAAACTAAATCTCATCTGTCCAAATGCAGGATCTGTTGAGGAATGGACAGAATCATGTGGATACCCACAGTTTGAAACTGGTGTTAATTGTGAATCAAGCAATGCACACTTGGCAGGTCCAACCTGGACACAAATAGGGGCACAGATTATGTGAAGCCTTTATTCACAGCTATATCTTATAGTGAATTTTCTTGGTGTCTTAAAGTCATTCCATAGACAAACAAACAAACATTTCAGGCCACTCTAGATGCCAGGTTCTAAAAGTGAACAATACACAGTCTTCCCTGCTGTCAGAGTTTATACTCTTCAGGGGAGGCAACAGGCTATGAGAAACTCCAGTGGATTCATCACATGATCAACAAATCAGGTGTTATGAGAACTATAAAGGAGGGTCACTGGGGGGGCATTCCCTTTTCTAAAATGTTGTCAAGAAAAGCCTCTCATGGGGTGACATTTGATTTTTTTAAAAAATGTATTTGGTATAGGATCTCACTCTGCAGCTTGGACTCCTAGTGATCCTCCTGTTTTCAGCCTCCCCAGTACTAGGATTACAAGCATGCACCACCATGCTGGGTCTGTGTTGCTGGCTCAGGGCACTGCATCTGGTGCTGGGGCTTGGTCTGTTGAGTTGTCTTGCTGGCCCAGGGGTAACATTTGAATAGGGTGAGCCAGCAGATGCCTGGGGAGCATCCACAAGCTAACTGTGGAGGCCTGTCTGAGAAGGGGGTGGCTGGTGTGCCTGAGGCAGTGTGAGTGAGTGGACAAGAGTAGGCAAGGAGGGCAATGAGGGCATATGCAGAGCTTGGGGCTGGGGCTGCAGAGGCTGGAGGAAGGCTTTCAAGAGAGCAGGGCGCAACTGCTGGGCTTTGAATAGCAATCAGCATGGAGCAGCTCACCCTTATGGCTGTGCTGAGACTGTAGAAAGGGCAAAAGGAGAAAGTGGGAGACCTGTAAGATGTGGCAGTGAGTGTCATGATAGTCTGGTCTCAGGTGGTAGCAGTGGAGTTCTGGAGAATTGTTTGAATTCTGGATTTATTTGGAAGTTAGAAGCCAACAATATGGGAGACAATGAGAAAAAAAATATTAAATCCAATGGGTAAACAAAATTTCAGGCTGGTTGCTTGGGTTGAAAGAGTTTGTTTTTTGGTTAAGCATGTGCTTGTAGTCTCGGCTAATAAGCAAACCTCAGCAGGAGGATCACTTGAGCCTAGTTCAAAGCTAGCCTGGGCAACACAGTGAGAGTTCAACTGAAAGAGGAAGAAAGGAAGGAAGGAAGGAGAAGAGAAGGAAAGGGAGGGGAAAGGGAGGGAGGGACGGAGGAAAAGAGAGCGAGAGGAAGAGGGGAAGAAGAGGAGAGGGAGATCCTTCCATCCTTTTCATGCATGTTAACTTTGAGATGCCCATTATAGATCTCAGTGGAAATATATATATATTTATACACCCTGCTCTCTCAAAAGCCTCCTCCAGCCACCACAGCCCCAGTCCTGAGCTCTGCATATGCCCTTATCACCCTCATTGCCTACTCTTGTCCACTCACTTACACTGCCTCAGGCAAGCCAGTCTCGCCTTTCTAATATATATCTATATCTATATCTATATCTATCTATATCTATATCTATCTATATCTATATCTATATCTATATCTATATCTATATCTATATCTATCTATTTATATGAATTCAAATATATATATGAATTCAAATATATATAATATATATTAGAAATATATATTATATATAATATATATTATTATATATATTAGAAATCTGGTTTTGGAAGATTGAGGTTAGGGACACAGTTTGAGAGCCACAAATATAGGATGGAATTAGAGACATAGGCCTGGATGAAGTCACAGCAGTGTGACCATAAACGGACCTCAGATTGAAGATTGGGTCTCACCAAGTTTTAGGAGTGAGGAAGAGGAGATAGCAGGAGATACAGAGAAAGACCAGCCGTCCAGGTGGGGAGAGGACAGTGAGAATGATTGCCTGGGGTCACATGAGGGCAGGATTGTTATTTGTAGGGGCCAGGTTCCGTGTCTCACTGAGAAGCTCTGGTGCCTTCGACGATGTGCCTAAAGCCTAACTGGTGGCAGAGTTAGGACTAAAGACTTATTATTCTGATTCAGTTGCTTCCAACTTTCATGGTGCTTCTCAGTATAAAAGCTGAGAATCTCTGTCTTCTTTTTGGTAGCAGTTCATTGGTACGTTTTCTCTATAGCACGCTATATGTCATACCTTTTAATGAGCTGCTCCTTCCTAAGCCCCATGGCCATCAGTTTCTGGGATGGGGGTATCTTGCAGAGTCCTGCGAGAAAAGTCAGAAACACAGGAAGTTATACACAGCTTCGCCCTTCTTTGACTTTGTTTTTATGATCTCGTCTTCTCATTTCAGGTCTCTTACTGTTCTAACCTCAGAACAAAGCTTGGGGTGGAACTGGGGCGCACGGGTAATTTTCTAGCGCTAAAACTTCCTTCCTCGCCCCCTTAGTCAGGGAACACCGCTGCCAGATGCGAATGGGTGCCTGGTGGTTCAGGCCCTGGCCCGTGCCACAGGCGCCGGACGTCGGCGTCCGCTCTGGCAGCCGATCTGGTCTCTCTCTGTTTCACGTTTTCTCTCATATACACACATGCATACATGCAGATAATATATATTTACTATTATATATAGTTTTTGCTTAAATGGAAACACTTAAAGTGGCCGCACTTTGTTAACTCTCTTTGGGACATGCTCAGCTTTACTGCACGGGCAGCTTCAGGCGTGGAAGGAGACGGGCTCGCTGAGGGCCTTCGTCTCTGTCCTTTGAGCTGCTCCTGTGAGGACCCATTTCTTCTAACTTTCCTATCTGGACAGTGTCAGCATATGGTTTTGCTTTTTAAAATCCTAAACTTTGCTCTTTTGTTAACAGATAGGACTTCGGCCATTCTCTGCAGCTGCTCGGCTGCTCCAGAGTCTGCAATCCTCTGGCTTCCTGGCACTCCCACCCTCCTTCCTATAGTGTGGACTCTGTCCTCTAAATTCCCCTGCTGCGGGGTGTGGTAGCACATGCCTATAATCCTAGCACTTGGGAGGCTGAGGCAGGAGGATTGCTGTGGGTTCGAGACCAGCCTGAGCTACAAAGTGAGTTTAAGGCCAGCCTGAACTGCATAGTAAGACCTTGTCTCAAAAAAAAAAAAAAAAAAAAAAAAAAATTCCCCTGCTTCTCCTGTGCCACGGTGGCCTTTCTAGTCCACTGTGTTCACTGGCTTGTCGTGCCTTACCAGGTACCACGTGCCAACCCCAGCACAGGTCTACTATCCACAGGGTGCAGGTCTGACTCAGCCCTGGGTGTTCTTTCAACTAGGGTCAGTTTATCCTGTAACAAGCTAGCAAGGCTTGGCTCCTACAGAGTCTCGGAGAAGGTTTTCATGAAGCCTGCAATGACTCATTTGGTGTGATCTAATCAAGTTTTGTTTTGTCAGCTTTATCATTCTAGTAAACATGTTGGGGCTCATGACAAAATACTTACAAAAGCCAGGTACTTAAAAGTCTTTTGTGAATTTAAGATAATGGGAGAGTGTTGTGAAAGTAGTGTAACTGGCCTTAAGGAAATTCAAATTTATGATAATTTAATGAAGGGGTGAGAAATGTTTTTTCTGTAATGTAAATAAACTGAAGATCTAAATATTTCCTTTCTTATTGTCTATTCAAATGGCATGTTTGTGAATGTAGGAGAACATATATTTTTTTAAATACAGTTGATATCACATTTGTACAATGGGATAAATTTGACACTACTTACTACTGTCTTAATGGCATTTATAAATTACTGGTGATGATTTTAATCATTGAAGCCAGGTAGTTGGCTCAATTTTGAATGCAGTTTACATTTAAAATAATATAATTATAATTCTTTAAAATACTAAACTAAAATATGCTCTAGAGAGTATGATAGAAAGAGCAATAGTAAAAGCAGCAAGATCAATTTCTGAGCATTTATGATGTCTCTAGTATTTTCCTAATTTGTAGACATTTTCTATTTCATAAAGTTTTTTTTTTTTTTTTTTTTTCTTTTTCTTTTTTGAGACAGGGTCTCACTATGCAGTTCAGGCTGGCCTTAAGCTCACTTTGTAGCTCAGGCTGGTCTCGAACTCACAACAATCCTCCTGCCTCAGCCTCCCGAGTGCTGGGATTACAGGCATGCGCCACCACGCCCGGCTTCATAAAGTTTTTGAGAAAGAACATTACCCTCATTCTACAGATGAAGCAACTGAGATTTCTTTTGGGGGGGGGCTGGCTCAGGCCACCGTGAGGCAGGTAGTTCTGGGGATCGAACCTCAGTCCTCTGTGCCTGCCTAAACTTGCCTAAGCAGGCATTTTAGACCACTGAGCTATTTTGCTATTCTGCAACTGAGATTTAATGAGGACCTCACAAAACTGATGGATTTCAAGCTGGGGTTGGACCATAGTGGCTGACTCCACAGCAGGGCTCTTGCAGTAATAATTGATGACATTTAGTGTCTGAAATATTTTTATGTGCATTTCTTTAAAGGTATTTATCTGTTCATATATAAATTTTGCTCACAGCATGCATTTTTCCAATATCTTTTTTTTAGAAGCAATATAAAGTTCTATGAGTAGTAATAAACAGAAAGACTTCTGAGTAAACAGTCCAGAACAGAGAAGGATCTGGAAGCTTGAAGATGAATGCATTCAGTTAATTTGAAAAATTGTATTACATTGTGTTGCCCAAATTTATTCCCTCTACACAATTAAAAAACTCTTCTAGAGTCAGACAGAGTAACATTTGCACACCCATTATAAGGTTACGTAATTTTTTCTTTTTTTGTGGAACCGGGGATTGAACTCAGGCCCTTGCGCTTGCCAGGGAAGCGCTTATTCCACTGGGCCATCTCCCCGGCCCCGGTTACATAAAATTAATTGCTCATTAAATTTTTCCTAATAGTTTATGTTCTTTAGCTCACATCTTATTTTAGCTACATGGCAGGGCACTAAGGCTAAGATTCAGCTGCTCAGAAAGAGCTTGCTCTAGAGTCGAGTTACCTTTGAAGACTCTTGTGGCCCACCGCGCTTGGAGCTCTGTGCCTGCTAAGATGGACCCAGTGAGGCTGATAAGGCCAATGATGGCTAATGTCGTTTTCTCCAGAGTTGGGGGAAAGACCAGCTTGTACAGAAACATCTTTTTTGTACAAAGACTTCTGAGAGGTTCTTCAAGAAAGGGAAAAGCAAATGTATATCCCGTAGCGAAGATCACAGTGTCGACATTTGCTTCCACTGTGCCGTCTTCAAAGACAGCAGAGGTCTCAGTAAACTCCTTCACGCTGGTTTTCATAGTGACTGTCCCACAGAGGAGGCAGGTTGGCAGCTCGTCGTTCATAATGACTTTCTTCTTTTTCCTTTAATACATAGGAAAGACATATTCACTATGAGCTACTTTAGCAAGTTATTATTCAGTTGAGGAAATTATTTGCCAAGCCAAGAAAATAAATTGACCGAGGTCTACTTCAAAGTTGTCTACCTGATTTCCTGTGTTCATGTTTTGTTTTCTTACTCCCAGCGAAAGGCAGGTGGAAAATGACCCTATTATTTTCTGACTCAATTCACAACTATGCTTCTCTTGGAAGTGATTCTGAGCAATGCTTTTCTTAACGCGTTAGGATGAAAGTATACAACAAAGCATTTGATGATGAATTTAGAGTTTCTTATCACCTAGGACTCCAAGAATGACATTAATAGAAAAGAGAATTAACAAGAAGTTCTTTGAATCTGTGTACACTAATAAATATATTCATTGTAAATATCATTCTACCTACAGTATATTTAATTGCATAATTAGTATATAGAGATACAGTCTCTATACAATTTGCATGTCAAATATGCTTTGCCACAAGCTTATCTTGAAAGTTGGAATATATCTTGCCAAAGAATATTTAGGTGGCATATAATAGAAATCAAACTCAAGGACCTTTTATCCACCACAGTTTTCCTTTTTCTTTCTACTTTGCAACTCTAGACAGAGTTAAATTAAAATATATCATTTCAAGAATTTTTATTATATATTCACACTTCTAAGCACCTAGCTAAAATAGATATTTATTATACCTTAGAGCTGATCCTCCACACTCACTGATGCTATAGTGTGATTGTATTTCTAGATGGTAGCACTTTCAGGATTCTTTAGGGCCAATTTAGAGTTTCTTATTTTCAGGGTGGCAATGAGTGATATTATCTTTCATTTTCTTCTAGCCTTATGAATTTTAGTATTTCTGTTACTAGATAGATAGAGAACAATTCTATCTGAAGAGCTGCTGTGATCTTGAGAGGACAGGGAGAGAAGTTTACAAGGGGGGAGATAAAGATCACATTACAGAAAGTTCTGAGTTCTGAATAATATAGAAAGAGAAATAGCAATTAAAAATTTCTATGAAAAATGAAAATTAAACTTTAATGAGACACCATCTTATTTCATGTTGAATGGCTATATTAAGAAAGAAAATAAATAAAAAATAACCAATTCTCATGAGGATAGGAAAAAAAAAGTTTTTATAGATCACTGGTGGGAATGTAAATTAGCCAGTGGGGAGAACAATATGGAGGCTCTCAGAAATCTAAAATTAGATTTCCATATGATCCAGCAACTTTGCTTTTGGTACATAGCTAAAGGAAACTGAATCTCTGTACCAAAGTGATGCTTGTATTCCCATGTCTATTACATAAATGTAGGTGCCTGTAAAGGACGGATGGACTAAGAAAGTGTGGTGCATACACACAACGGAGCATTTTTCAGTCATAAAGAAGAAGGAAACCCTGTCATGTGCAGCAGAATAGACAAAACTGGAGGATGTTATGTTAAGTGAAATAAGCCAGAAACAGAAAGACGAGCATTGTGAGTTCTTTCTCATACACAGAAGCTAAATGTTGAATAATGAGCACTGGAAATGGGGCAGGGTATGTGTGTGAGGGGAATGCAGAAAAAAGTGGCTGCTGTGGCTTAGTGGAATAAGCACTTGCCTGGCAAGCGCAGGGGCCTGAGTTCAATCCCTGGTTCTACAAAAAAAAAAAAAAAAAAAGTGGCTGGATTTGACTTGTGCATGCATTGAAATACCACACTGGACCCTACTCATATGTTCAACTGATATATGTTAATAAAAAATAAGAACTTCCCAATAAAAGATAAACTTTACCTCTTTGTAATACTTAATCCATAATTCTCATGGTTAAATCTTTTATTCATCTGCCTCTCTTGTGTCCAGTTTAGGACACATGCAGGCACTACTTGTGCAAACAAATTATTGCATCTTCGTGTTTTCATCATGTTATAAGGGTATCCCCCATTTGAAGAGCGGCCGTTAACCCAGGTGTCAGTCCTGGTACTAAGAAATACCTAAAACATAAGAAAAAGAAGGATGCACATATGTCCAATCCTTGATGGCATTTGTCTTTGATGATTGATGATTTTTCAAATGTGCTTATAACACTTTGGTCTTCTAGTAACATTTTACCTGATTTATACATGTTAAGAATTTTAGGGCTGGGGAGATAGCTCAGTAGAAAAAGTGCTTGCCTGGCAAGTGCAAGGTCCTGAGGTCAATCCCCAGTACCACACACACACACACACATTCATGTTTATAGAGTTATATAAATAAAATTATATTGGCAGGTATATGTGTTGATCTGCTGATTCTTAATGTGTTAATACAGAATTTAAAGTAAAGGTTAAGAAAATAAGCTTTACTTATTGGCCATAATTAGCTCTAGAAGAAAACGTATTTGTAATTAATTCAGGTAAAATTAATTACAAACATATTTGTAATTAATTCAGGTGCTGGGGATTGAACCCAGGTCCTTGCACTTGACAGGCAGGCGCTTAGAGTGCCACATTATCCTCTTAGCCTTTACATGGTTTGTTTTTTTCACTTATTCCACATCAGCGTTATTCAGCAACTCGCCAATGTGTTCAAGAGGCTCCTGAGTCTGTCTCTCTGTAGCCACTGTCCCAAGGAGAGGAGTGCTGGCCCTGACTCAGAAAGGCTGACCTGGGCTGCTGTGCGGCTGAGCTCCACGGCGATGTCCCCTCCCGTGTTCCCAAGGCCGATCACCAAGACGCGTTTGTCCCGAAAGGCTTCCGGGGTCCTGTACTCTTGACTGTGCAGGATCTGCCCTTTAAACTTGTGGATTCCTGAAGAGGAGGAGAGGATCAGCCAAGGTGAATTATTTAAAGCTGAGGTCCCTCAGCATGCAGCGTTAGGGTCTGTGGAAAAAGGAAAGTACCAGAAACACGATGTCCCTGTGGTTCTGGTCCTACCATTAGCTACAGGTTGTAGAACAAGAGAGTGATGATCCAGGGATGCAGGGAGTTCATATACAGATTTAGTGTCATCTTTCTTGTTAAAAACATAATAAGTCATACATTCTGTATAAGCATTCTCTTTTTAAAAGTAGTCAACATGGAAAATCAAACTACAGATAATTAGAAATATCACATACACTATCATGAACAACCAGAACAAGAAGTAGATTCTTTCTAGTCTTATGATATCCCTCCTACATTAAATTTGGTATCCAATCATGACTTCTCTCATGTCCCCTACAATCTTAAATCCAGACATGTATTTGATATATTTTTTTAGATATTGAATAAGTATCTCAAAGTATAAAAGTGGGAAGAGTAACAATTGTGAATATATATTCTCCTACTATCAGAGCATCTAAATACATCAAGCAAATATTAAGAGACCTAACTGGAAAATTACATTCCAGTAAAATAATTATAGAGGACTTTAATATTTCTCTTTCATCAATGGACAGACATTCCAGACAGAAAATCAACAAAGAATTGGAATTAAACTGTTTCCTACCCCAAATGTATCTAATCGGCATCCAAAGAACATCCTATTGAATAGTCAAAGAATACATCTTCTTCTTTATGCCACGTGGAAATTCTCTAGGATAAGTTATTGGGTAGGCAAGAAAGCAAGTTCCATCAAATTTAAAGAACTAAAATGATATCAAATATTTTTTTTCTGAGTATAATAAAGTCAGAAATAATAAGAAAAGCCATAAAGTCAGGAATAATAAGAAAAGCCCTGGAAACTATACAATTACATGTAAATTAAACAACTTATTCTTGAATAATCAGTGGATCAAGGAATAAATTAAGAAGGGGATTTATAAGTCTGTTGAAACAATTGAAAATGAAAATACAGCATAGGAAAACCTATGGAAAAGCAGCACGGGGAATTTTATAGCAAGCAATGCCCCCGCCAATAAGCGTAAAGATCTCCAACAAACATCTGATCATTGCCCCGCAAGGCACTAGAAGAGAATCACAAATCAAACCCAAGATTAATAGAAAGCAAGAAACAATGAAGATCGGAGCAGAATTAAATAAAAGAAGGCTTAAAAGTTCTTGAAAAGGTCAATGAAGTGAAGGGCTATTTTTAAAAAACAAACAAAACTGACTAATCCTTAGCTAGACTAAGATAAAAGAAGAGAAGATTCAAATAATAATAATGGGGATGAAAAGGGAGACATTGCAAATGATCATAGAAATACAAATGATTATGAGAGATTATTATGAACAATTGTACACCAATAAATTGGATAACTTGAAAGAAATAGATCAAAAAAGAAATGGAGAACCTGAACAGAACAATAATGAGCAAGAACATTGAATCAATAAATAAAAGTCTGTCACCAAAGAAAAGCTCAAGATACAATGGCTTCACTGCTGAATTCTGTCAAACATTTACAGAATAATTAGTAACGATTCTTTTCTTTCTTTGATTTTAAATTGTATTTTAGAGAAGGATCTATAAGGTATTCAGGGTTTGAGTACTAGATCAGACTCATAATGATCCTCCTGTTTACAGCCTCCCAAGTGCTGGGAATACATGCATGTGCCACCATACCCAGTTTCAATTGCCCTCTCAGCATGCCCCAGGGGTGGGGCCAACACAGCAGGCCTGGGGATCGAACCCCCAGCCTCTGTGGCTTTTTGCAGATGCTTTAATCCTCTGAGCTATTTGGCTGGCCCAATTCTTTTCTTTTTTGGAATCAGGACTCTTACTCAAGACGTACCCTGCACTTGCCAGGCAGATGCAGTATCAATGCCATAGATCTCTGGCCCAACAATTCTTCAATCCTTCAAAAAATGAAGAGAAGAGAATTCTCTCAAACTAATTCTATAAGGTCTATATTAATTGACACTAAAACCAGATAAGGACACAAGAGTAAGAAAAAGAAGACTACAAACTAGAATCCTTGATGAATACAGATGCAACAAAATACTAGCAAACTGAAACCAGCAACACAATAAAAATACTATTCACTGTGATCAAGTGAGATTCATGCAAGGACGGTTAGATAATTCAAGGATGGTTCAACATCACAAGTCAGTAAAGGCAACACAACATATCAATAGGATGAAAGGTAAAATCCACACATATGATCCCCTAATCAGATACAGAAGAGGCATTTGATTAAATTGAAGATGGCTTCATTATTAAAAACCCTGAAAAAATTAGGTATATAAGAACATTCAATATCATAAAGCACATAGATAACACAGCCATAGTTTTCATCATATGGAATGAGAACAAAGATGAGAGCTTCTCTTTAAATTCTGAAAATAAGACAAAAATTGTATTTTTACCACTTTATTTCACATCTATACTGGAAATCTTAGCCACAGCAAATATGCAAGAGAAAGAAATAGACACCCAATATGGGCATGAGGAAGTCAAATTGTCACTGTTGGTCAATAACATACTTTTATACGAAGAAAACTCCAAAGATTCTGCAAACAAAACTAAAAATAAATGAATTCAGCAAACTTGAGGACACAAACAAAAATCCACAGCATTGGTAGTGATTATACCAATGGCAATTGTTTGAAAAAGAAATCAAGAAAGTTGAAGGATAGCAAAGTATAATAGAAGGGCCACACTTGGAATGCCTGTCATTCTGGTCTGCTAAATACATACTTCCTGTCATGATATATCAATTATTACCATACTGTCTCACAAATAAAAGTGTTTTTTTTTTTTTTTTTTAATAAATGAAAAAAAAAAGACACAAGAAAAAATGTTACAAGACTATTCTGCTACAAAGCTGTATATGGTTAGATTTCTTAATTTCTGTGCAATAATATATGTGTAGTACTGTCTTTAATTTTTCCCTCATATTCTGTAAGAACTTAAAATTCCATACATCAATACTTGATAGAAAATATCTGTTCCACGTTATGCCTAAGATGTTTGATATTTAAGATAGGGCAAACTGAACTGCATATGTTGCAGGGTAATAATCAGCTTGTCTTCTGGATGGTTAACAACCTAAGTTTGAAGATTAAAAATTGGAGAAATGGAAGGGCTGCAAGGTCAGCCAACATTTTGACCCCAGCCTTTCAAGGTCAGTGAAGACTCATGACATAGGACAACCTTTACTGTAACATTATGGAACTCAGTTGTGCCCCAGATTTTTTGATTAAGGAGATTATGGGACCACAGATGAATGTGATCAACGATCTATAGTGTGCATAAGGAGAGTCACATGGAGAGAAAACTTTCTCACAGGCTTCCACAGAGAGCAAACTGGTCAAGCAATGGCCATGACTCATCCACATGGCTGATGCTGACAAAGGATCTACAAAATGTGGTGCAGGGTTACAGGATAAACCCTGAGAGGATTTGACTGACCTCATCAGATACAAAAGTTACATTTCTTGTTATATAGGTTTTGCTTTATCTCGGTCTTAACCATCCAGTAGAAAAGTATAAAAACAAGATATATAAAATAAAGTCATAATAGTAAGCTGAACTGTAAAAGGCTCTAGTCAACAAATTCTGTGGATAACCCACTACTATTGTGGACTGCTGGACTGTGTTGGCTTGTTTCGCTGAATTCAAGCATCTATAATAATTGAATGCCAATAGAATACCCATCTCTGACAGGACTAAACAAGAAAAAGGGGACACAAGGAAGGACCATTCTGTATTTGTATATACAGAACAGGATAAATATGCAGCTACTTTCACATAATTCTATGAGAAGAAAGATTTGCACTAATAGTGTTTGGACAGGATATCCTGTCTGCTTCTTGTACTATGGATAACCACTAGGAAGATAACAATGTAAAAAGTATCAATTATTGAAACTGTATTATAGGGGCTGGAGAGATGGATCAGTGGAGTAAACACTTCCCTGGCAAGCTCAAGGGCCTGAGTTCAATCCCTGGTTCTGCCAAAAAAAAAAAAAAAAGATGAAACTGTACTATAATTCAGCTTTAAAAAGAAACGATAGGTATACAGCTATACTCTCTTAATTAAATGAATAGAGGCATTTGCTCTAATAGTGTTTGTAAATAGAATATCATGTCTGCATCTTGTACAACAAATAACCACTAAGAAAACAATATGCAATGTATTAATTATTGAATCTGTTCTAATAATTTGATTTGAAACTGTCTCATTATTTGTTCTTCAATAAAATTATGGGGAAAAAAAAGAAATCTCAGGGCTGGCTAGATAGCTCAACAGACTAAGCACCTACTTAGGCAAACACAGGAACTGGGGTTCAATCCCCAGCACCACATGCTGTGCCTGCCCCACCCCTGGACATGCTGAGCTGCCACCAAACCTGGCATGGTGACACATGCCTGTAATCCCAGCACTGGAAAGCCTAAAAACAGGAAGACGACTATGAGTCTGGGCTGCATAGTGAGACCTTGTACCCAATACATAAAAAAAAATCTCAAGCTAAAAACATATTCAATAATTCATTCTGAGGACATTCTATAATCTCATATTTGGTTTCAGGCATTTTGGAAATACTAGATGAACTATTGGTGATAGTAAGAGATAAATTCATATGTTAGGTACTAAAGATTAGGAAGGATAAAGCCAAAACCTTGAACAATGACTATATCAGCAAAGTAGCTCCATTTGGTTTGCCTAATGTTCCAAATAAATACACAGACTAAATCATAAAAAAAAAAGAAATCAAGAAAGTAGTCCTATTTATAATAGTTGCCAAGAAAACTATGTAGCAATAAAGAAAATGCATCAGCAGTATATGGTTTGCCTGCTGAGATTTCCTAAATGCTCAGTATTAGGTCGTCGTGGAATAGTGATGGGAGGCCAACGAGGCCGAGTTTGCAAAGAACGTGTGTGGAGAGCAGCTGCTTAGCCTCATGTGACCTGGAGCATCCAAAATGGCGAGGCTCACATGTCTGGGAGGCGGGAGTTAGACAATTTGGCGAAAAGAAGCTTTAAAATGCTGTGGTATTTACTGAGTCCTGGACATGGAGCAAAGTGCAAGTAGATTCAAGGAAACCTTTTCTACCTTTTGATTCTATGGCAGACTGGCATTAGGCTTCTGCCCGAGAGGCTCTGGTTGGAACTGCATGCAAGGGCCAGTGGCTGCGCTGGCTAGGGAGCTTCCTCCATGGGTGTCAGGGTAGGATGCATGGGTCAAGTGGACCAGATGATGGACATGGAGGAGAGAGCCACTATGATGTCCCCTGAAAGGGGATTTTTTTTTTAGCATGGCACATGACAGACCATGACACTCTGACAATAGTTAGTTCAGGACTCATTGCACATTTTCTTCATAGAAACATTGTTGCAGGGGCTGGCAAGGTAGCTCAGCTGCCTAAAGTGCCTGCTTAGGCAAGCACAGAAACAAGGACTGTGGTTGGATTCCCAACACCGCATGCTGTGCCAGCCCCGACACTCTGTGCCCGGTTCTTTTTCTTATTGTATTTAGGACAGGGTCTACAGGGTCTCTATATGTAGAACTGGACTCATAGTAGTTCTCCTGTTTACAGCCTCCCAAGTGCTGGGATTATGGATACGCCACCACGCCCAGTCTCAATTGCTATGGCCAGCACAGCAGGCCTAGGGATTGAACTCCCAGTCCCTGCATCTACCTAAGCAGGCCCTTTAATCCGCTGAGCTATTTGGCCAGCCTGAAAAAATGGAAACATGACTGCAGAAGGTAGTTATATGTTCCTGTAGTCCCCAGGCCAGCAGCAAGCTTGAGGCAAAAGCATCATTTATACTATTGCTTTTTGCAAAATTATGAATGGAATCTGGATTTCCTTTTTTTTTTAAAAGATAAGTCTTTTGTTTGTTTTTTTTTTTTTTTTTGCAGAACTGGGGATTGAACTCAGGCCCCTGTGCTTGCCAGGGAGGTGCTTATTCCACTGAGCCATCTCCCTGGAATCTTCATTTGATTTTTAAAAATATTTTTGAATATGATATTCCATATATTTATGATTGATTTAAAGATCTGTTTGATATCTTTCTTGCAAAAGTGTGAAAGTTTTATTCTTGAGAGTCTTCTTTCCTTATAAGTTCCATCTGTTGCTCAAAACAATTTCAAAACTACACTTATTTGCCTTTACAGTCACAAGTAAGAGACAGAACAGTAGTTTTACTACAGCCCAATAATTTTCATTTCACTAATTATATTTTCTGCAAAGCTGAAGTTGAGTAAATTTTATCTTTCCAAGTAATTGATTTTGACCCCAAAATAGGAAGATTTGCTAGTCATGTTAAGAATATGCTGTTGGAGTCAAAAGTATCTTTAGAAGAGAATTTATAAAATTCATTTTTACAGATAGCACTGATCTAAGAGGAGTAATGCGTTGTTACTGTGATAGCTATTTTGAAAGACAAATATGTCCCTCTGCATGTATAATTTTGATTACTTCCTTTTAAAACCCTGTGTTGAGATTCTTTATTCTCTTCCTTCAAATCCTTGAATCACTGATTAGTCTGTATTCAGCTGACTTGTTATTCAGTTTCCAAAGTCAAAAGCTGTGTTTTACTTTTATCTATTATAGATCTGAGAGCTTTGACCTTTATTTTGAGCTCTATTTGAGCTAATTCAAGTTTTGAACTTGAATTAGACATACAAGTAAAGCTTAACCAATGACATTAATACAAATAAATAGATAACAAGATCTAGAATCTATGCAGTGTTTTGTACCTTTCAATGTAAATTTGCAGATGGTATCCTTGAGAGTGAACATGAAGTTGTGTACAGTGATGGGGAAGTTTCCAATTGTGAATAAGTAAGTTTTCTTCCAGAATCACCAAAGAGAATAGGCAAGGTCTCCGGCAGGAATGACTCACCTGGAAAGGACTCCAAAGGTAAGTGGGGACTCAGGAAATGTCCAGTGCAAAGCATGACAGCATCAAAGACAGCGCTGGCCCGCTTGCCCTCTGTCTCCGTGACAACATCCCACTGGCCAGTTTCGGAGAAGTCTGGACGCTTTGTTACGCTGCACACAGTCGTCTACAAGAAAAGGAGAAACCCTTGTTTTCTACCAAAACCTTTGACCCTCACATAATGACTGATACAGTACTTGCCTGTTTTTTTTTTTTAAAGTAGACCAAGTCCTACAAAAGACGGTTCATAAATATAGCCTTTTCAGGCCTAATAAAAATTAATCACCTTGTGCAAACTCTCAAAGATAGGAATATGCAGACCAGAGCCCATGATATCTGAATCATTTTAATGGAAGGAATCATTTTTTATTCTTGGCGAGAAGGAAATGAATTGTGATGCCCCCTTCTCACAGTTTCTGCGATACACACTTGTAGTCGCTTTTTCCCAGTGGCTTTTGTTCTTTTCTTTTTTTTTTAATCTCTTTTTGAGACAGGGTCCTACCATGCAGTTCAGGTTAACCCTGAACTCACTTTTTTGTCCAGGCTGGCCTTGAGTTTGCAAAGATTCTCCTGCCTCAGCTTTCCAAGTGCTGGGATTACAGTTGTGCAGCACCACACCTGGCTTCCAATGGGTTTCATAAACAAAATAACGTTTTCTTTCCTCCAAGAAAAATAATTTTGCTGAGAATGATAGTTTAGCCTTTAGAAGAGGAATCTGGAAGTCCACTGTGTTAATGATTAATGAGTCAAATATCAGTAGCAGGAGTAATGAGACTTTATTATCTGCCTGCTTCATGTGGCAATAAAAAAAATTAAGAAAAATTTACTTAAACTCCTGTTTCCATTGGGAGTTGGCTACCCAGGCCCCGGTAAGTAACCTTTCATAATACAAAGTATCTTACCTTAAACTGAATGTATTGGAGGAGATCAAAGTGTTGAACAAATTCTTGGAGATAGTCCCAAAATTTCCCATGGCTCATGAAATTGGGGTAATCTTCTCGGAAGGGAAAGTCACTATAGCACGACATTTCCTTGCAGACATTTGTCACTAACGATCTGTAGACCCTGGTCATCCCATCCTTG
>PVKA01040078.1:0-19018 GCA_004027165.1 Ctenomys sociabilis | reverse complement strand
TCCCAAGAGTCCCTTTCTTTCTTTCTTTCTTTCTTTCTTTCTTTCTTTCTTTCTTTCTTTCTTTCTTTCTTTTTAATTTTGTTGAAGTACAAATATCAATCAGACAGTTTCAAGACACCTTAACAAGGCAGATTCGATAAATTAATACATTGCAAACTGTTTTCATGATGTTTTGGTATCATATAAGGTGCATACATGATATTATATTTACAGATATTATTTTAGCAGATGTCTCTTATCAGTAAGTTAAGAGTGTAGCTGCTTACATTTTTATACTTATTTTTTATACCTGAATTATATCAAAAACTCAATAATTATTTTCCTAGTGGATGATTGTAGTACTAGAAGCCGACATAATATCCTGTCCAATCACCATTAGTGCAGAACTTGCCTCTCATTGGATTATGTAGAAGCACAGCGTTATCTATCCCAACTGTACTGTCTATACACACACATCATGATTTTTTTTCTTTCTATACCCCTTCCTTTGTCTACACCTGTCAAAAGTGGGCACTCCATTGTCATTCACCTAACTTAGGTGCTTGAACTTGACACCACAATCCAACACAGTCGAGCATTCCACAACAATAGTGAGTTATTCAAAGAAGTTGTCAACCATACCCATTTACAGCTCAGCTTAATATTATGGGCTCACGACGTATACTTCATTTTTATACTTTTCTGCTGGATGGTTAAGACCTAGATAGATCAAGACTTATATACCAACACATGCACTTTATATTTCTTATGTGATCAGTGAAGTCCTCTCAGGGTTTATCTTGTAGTCCTGTACCTTATTCTGTAGATCCTTTGTCTGTGTCATCCATGTGGATGAGTAACGGCCAATGCTTGACCAGTTTGCTCTCTGTGAGAACTTGAGAGAAAGTTTTCTCTTCATGTGACTCTCCCCAGGCACACTATAGAACTTCACTCTCTTTCCTCTGTGGCTCCATAATCTCCTTGTTCAGAAAATTTGGAGATCACTTGAGTTTCATGATGTTGCAGTACAGGATCTCCTATGTCTTGAGTGTTCTCTGACCTTGAAAGGCTAGGGCCAAAATGCTGGCTAACCTTGTGGAGGTCAGTGTGGAGACTCCTCAAAAAAGTAGGACTACAAATCCCATTCAAGCCGGCTATCCCTCTACTCGGAATTTTACCAAAGATCTGGAAACATTGTATCATAGTGATATATGTGTACATATGTTTATAGCAGCGTAATGTGTGATATCAAAATCTTGGAAACAACCAAGATGTCTGTCACTTGAGGAATGGTTGAAAAAGATTTGATATTTCTATATAATTGAGTATTACTCAGCTATTAAGAATGATAAGTTTGAAGCATTTATACTGAAGTGGATTCCACTTGAACATATACTCATAAGTGAAATAAACCAGACACACATGTGTAAATATCGTATAGTCTCCCTAGTATAACAAGCAAAAAGCAGAAATACAAAAGGAAACGTACAACAACTAAAATCAATTGAGTCTGATAAGGCAAAGTGAATGGCATATGCTGCAGGATACTAATCAGCTTTTCTTCTGGATGGTTCACAACCTAAGTTCACAAGTCAGAGTTTTAGAGATTTTCATTTCTAAAACATGACCGCAGTGCTTGCTTTTTAGAAACTTGAGTTCTGGTAAATGTTTAACAGCAGCTTGGGGATTAGATGTGGTGACATATAACCCCGATAGTTGTTACACTACTGGTTTCTAGGTTCATGTATCCCTAGCAGGGATAATTTCAAGTTACCTATATGAATTCTGTAATGTGAAGTTGCAGCGACTTACAACACAAGTGTCTGCAAGTGCATACAAGCAGGTTAAAGCCAATCACTATGCTAAAGGCATGAACCACGTACTAAAATTCCAATTCAGGGTCTTTTTCTTCTTACATGAGTGATGAGTTTCAGTTTTCACACTCAATTATATGGGTGTACTCCCAAATTTTATATCTTTATTAAGCATATTACTTTGAGGTAATATCAGTGTGTTCATATGAAGATCAAAAACCTGATATTATTCACTACACCTCTTTTGGGGAAAAAATCTAAACAAGAAAAGGAACTTCCTAACAATACAGACAGCAAGATTTAAACGAAATCCTCATACATTTTGCCAAGCTTTCAGATCCCACATAATATAACACACTTAACTTTAAGGTACGTACATTATGCATATCCCATACTCCGTCACACTTCTGTATGGAATGAAATTGTGCAAAACAGGGTAATTCTGAATATTAATCTTTTCATTCCTCTCCTCAAACAAAAAGTGATGCTTCTTCCATGGTATACAACTTTACACTTCCTATATCATATGAAGAACAATTTTTATTCATTTTAATGAGATAAAATGATAAAATAGCAATGAAATAGTTTCAAAACAGGTTAGTAGGTTAGTTACAATAATTAATACATTGAGTATTGCTGTCTTCATAGTAGTATTTCACCGTACAAGATACAGACATGATACCTTTGTCTAAACAATATTAGTACAAATCTTTCTTCTCAATGATCTAAGAGAAAGTAGCTGTATATCTATCTTATCATATATATACATAAAAATGGTCCTTTATTTATACTTTAGCAAAGTTAGTAACACATTACTTTAGGTTGCCTAGTGACTCATAGGTGAACTTAACCAGACAGGATGTTTATCTCAGGTAACTTATTTGTGTTAGGCACTGAGGCCTAGTTATACTTACACATATTTGATCGATTTTTCCTACCTTCATGGCTATCAACATAGCCCACTTTTATGTTTTGTTTGGTCAGAGATGGGTGTTTCATTGCAGTAGGAGAAATCGTATTTTAAGATGTCTTTGTAGGACATTTTTATACTTGAAACTAGTCCATGGATTGCAGGTACCTGAATTCAGCCAAACAACCCAATATAGTCCAAAAGTCCATTAAAATAGTGAGTTATCCGTATACTTGGCATTTGTCAGAAATTGTTGACTTGAGCCTTTTACAACTCAGCATATTAATATGGCATTAATTTTTATACCTCATGGTTATACTTTCTGCTGGATGATTAAGACTAAGTTGAAGCGAGAAATGTATAACTAAAAATGTACCTTTTGTATTTGATAAGGTCAGTCAAATACCCTCATGATTTACCCTGAAACTCTGTGTCGTACTCTGTAGATCCTTTGTGAGTGCCAGCCATGTGGATGAATCATGGCCATTTCTTGACCAATCTGATCTCTGTGAAAGCCTGAGAGAATTTTTTCTTGCTAGGTGACTCTTCCTAAGAACACTATATATCATTGATCACTTCCTTCTGTGACTCCAGAATCTCCTTGACCAGAAAATTTGGGACCCCACTGGGTTCCAGGGTGTCAGACCAGAGATTGATTTTCTTATGTCCTGAGTCCTCACTGAACTTGAAGGGATAGGGCCAAAATACTGGCTGTCATTTTAGCCCATTGATCTCTCTCATTTTTGGTCTGAAAACTTTAAGTTTTAAATATCCACAAGAGACACTTAATAATCTTAGTATCCTGTTACAGAGGCAGTTATGTATAACATCATTATCTGTGTGAATATCCAATGCATTAAACATAACATGAAACTACGGATATTCTAAACTTTAAATCCCTATAGAATTTTTAAAAAATAACCACACATTTTTCTGCAGAAATTTAGAAATCCCTTGTTTTTGTTTACTTTTGTCAGAGATGTGTATTCTATTGCCATTCATATATTGTAGTTGCATAAATTCATCAAAGTAATCCAATATAGTCAAGTAGTCAATAATAGTAGTGGGTTATCCATAGGACTGGTAATGTCTGAAGTTGTTGACTTGAGCATTTTACAGCTCAGCATATTAATATTCCTTATAGTTTTTCTGCTGGATGGTTAAGAGCAAGATAAAACAAGATCTGTATAACAAGAAGTATAACTTTTGTATTTGACAAGGTCAGTCAAATCCCTCAGGATTTACCTTGAAACACTATATATAAATCCTTCCTCAGTGTCAGTCATGAGGATGAGTAACGGCCATTGCTTGACCAATTTGCACACTGTGAAAGCCTGAGGGAATGATTTCTCTATGTGACTCTCCTTACACTCACTCTGTATTGTAGATCAGTTTCCTCTGTGGCACCATAATCTCCTTGAATAGAAAAGTTGGGACCCCACGGAGTAACAGGATGTTACAGTACAAGTTCTCCTATGTTCTGAGTCCTCACTGACCTTGAAGGGCTAGGACAAAAATATACGCTGTCCTTGTAGCCTTTCTTTTTCACTAACTTGTATGTCTGCAAACTTCAGTTGTTAATCTTCCAGAAGAGAAGCTTAATGATGTTATTATCCTAAAACATAGGTTGTTGAGCTTAATATCAATATCTGTCTGAATATCAAACACCATAGATATAATATGAAACAGCTTGTAGTGAATATATATATATATATATATATATATATATATATATATATATATATATGCAATAGCTAGCACTTATATATAAAATAGCACTAATATATGTATATATATATAATAGTTAGCACTTATATATATGTATAAAAGCATATATATATATGCATATATATATATATGCATAGATATACAGCTACTTTCTCTTGGTTGAATGAGAAGAAAGTTTTGAACTAATAGTGTTTGGACAAGATATGATATCTGCATCTTGTACTGTGAATAACTACTATGAAGACAACAATTTTCAATGTATTAACTATTGTAACTGTTGTACTAACCTGTTTTGAAACTGTCTCATTGCTACTTGTTCCACAAAAAAAAATGTAAAAAATTTAGAAATTAATACATATAAAAGATTGTAGCAGGACAATCCTGACTTTTTTCTTTTGTTTTTTTTTTATTATCTTTTTTAAACATTTACTTTAAAGAGAGTATAGAAATAATTGATATTACAGTAGAAGCAGTATGCATTCAGGTGACCAAAATGACAAGTATTACAAATGTACATTGTTATCTTCAGTCTACTAGCTTAGTTCACAGAGAGCAACATATAGGTATTCAGGGTGAGATTTCTAACCATTAACTGCTACTTTCAAAGACCTGATGGAAACTCTCATGGCCATTGCCTTAACTATCTTCATATAAATGTATGGTTTTACCATGCCATATTTCCTATATTTTTTGCATTCATTGTTTTGGGTGTTTAGTCCTTAATTTCTCTCTTTTCCTTTACCAGTGTCAGACCTTTCCATTTTTATTTCTTCGAGTTCTTACACTAGGCAGACAATATGATATTCACATATGTGGGTCTGGTTTATTTCACTAATGGGTATATCTTCAAGTTGCTTCCACTTACCTATGAAGGCTTCTAGTTCAGTTTCCTTCTTCACTGAGTAATATTCCATTGTACAAAAACACCACATCTTTTTCATCCATTCCTCAAGTGATGGACATTTTTGTTGTTTCCTGATTCGGCTACTACAAATTGTACTGCTATAAACATAGTTGCACGTATATCAATATGATATAAAATTTTCAGTCATTTTGGGAAAATTCACAGAATGGGATAGATAGATTGAACAGAATTTTCAGTCCTAATTTTTGAAGTGTCTCCACATTAATGTACATAATGGTTGAACCAGTCTACATTCCCAGCAGCGATGGAGAAGGGTACCTTTTTCTCTACATGCTCTCAATTTATTGTTGTTTGATTTCTTTATGATAGCCATTTTTTCTTCGGTGAGATGGTATCTCAGTATTGATTCAATTTCCATTTCAAGGATGGTTAGTGATGTGGAGCATTGTTTCATGTATTTTTGCCTCATATTTCTTCCTGTGTGAAGTTTATTTTCATCTCAGATGCCCATTTTTTGATTGGGTCCTTAAATTTGGGGTCATAATATTTTTTAGTTCTTTATAAATTCTAGATAGAAGACCCCAGACTGAGTTTTTATTAGTTAAAATACTTTCCAAATTTGTGGGTTGTCTTTTTACTCTGTTGGTAATTTTCTTTAATGTGCAGAAACTTCTCAGTAAGAGGAGGTCCCAGTTGTTAATTCTTTCAAGTATTTCCCATACAGTTTGATATTTATTCATGAAATGTTTGTCTACCACTATGTGTTCAAGATTTCCACCATTTGGTGTTTGAAAGAACAGTTTTTAAATGCTTTCTTAACAGCTTTCTTTTGCTTCCACATTTACATTTATAATCATATTATGCAAGAGGATAATAGTAACACATTATGTCAATCTTCTTGGAAAAATTATCAGTAAAGAAATACTTTTAATTTCAATACAAATGCGTATCGTACTCTCTCCCAACTTGAAAAACTGTTACTGAACAGCACATCTGTGATTCTTTAGAATGCTAGACTGCTGAGCTACATAATAGCACTTTCCTGAGCTATAACTCTAAGAGAAAAGTCAATATATAAGGTATGGATTGACATAACCAAGATTATTGTCTAGTACAATAATTATAATTGTACTAAGAATAATGAACTAGTTGAAATCATGCTAAAACGTAAAAGCAAAGTAAATGTATATTCTCTTTCCTTATTTGTAAATATAATTCTTTTCTAGAATTTTTTTTGGGGATGGGGAATTGAACTCAGGCCCTTGCACTTGCCATAGAAGCACTTATTCCACTGAGCCAACTCTCTGGCCACAACCCTTCTATAAAATTTAAAGAGCATTTTATTCTTTTCCCCTATATTTGGGTATAAGTTGTGCATATTCGGGAGTTAACTAATGAGCATAATTGCATGTGTGTGTGCGTGTGTGTGTGCTTATTTATTGGCTCATGGTAAACTTTGGCTTCAGAATTTGTGTTTCATGAGGGGATTTTACTAAGGTTCAATTAAAGTGTTGGCAAAACAGCTTAGCAGACTAAAATTTTGCTTAAGCAAGCACAGGGACCAGGGTTCTACCTCCTGCTCCATCCCCAGGCATGCTTGGCCCACCAATGAAATCAGGTGTGGTGTTGCACATCTACAATTCCAAAGTTGGAAAGGCTGAAAACAGGAAGGTCACTGTGAGTCTAAACTGCGTAGTGAGACTCTGTACCAAATACTTTAAAAATTTTGAACTCAAATATGGGTTAATCTATCAAAAACTGTATCCAGAATATCATACCACTGATGGGTCATGTTTCTTCTTCTGAAATATTAGAAACTATATTAGATCAAAGCATCACCAGTTGCATCAAAAATTTGTCATCTGAAATGGAAACTCACATTATTCATGCCAAAAATTAATTAATTTATCTTCCAAAAATAGAAAATATTTTATGAATGTAAGGTATCAATAAGGGAATTTTAAAAGTAAAAATACTGGGTCACTGAGATAGTTGAGTGGACTAAGCTCATGCTTAGGCAAGCTCAGGGACTGGGGTTCGATCGCTGGCACCACATTGCCATGCTAGCCCCACCATTGGATGCACTGAACTGGCCACCAACAGGGGAATAATTGTGCATGCCTGTAATTCCAGAGCTGGAGAGGCTGAAAACAAGAGGTTCACTGTGAGTCTGAGCAGCATAATGAGATCCTATACCAAATATATTTTGAAAAGTTAAGAAAATAAATTTTAATTGTTTTGTAACTAAACAAAAGATATAAATTGTTGTCATGAGACAAAAATAGCACATTTTAAGAAAAGTTCTCTGTTCTTACAATAATTTATTCATATTAAGTCATTTATTTAGAAAAATAATATAATAATTTTGCAAGGTATGACACTTCAATGTATTTACTTAAGGAAGGTAATGATATCAAAAAAGACTGTAAAGAATAGAATAAGTCATTGATTTCTTGATGGTAGCTATTCTTTCTCCAGTGAGATGGAATCTCAGGGCTGTTTTAATTTATATCACTCAAATGACCAATGATCTTGAAAATTTTCTCACGTATTTTGCCATTAGTATTCCTTCATCTGAGAACTGCATATTTACTTCATATGCTCATTTTTGATTTGGTCTTTGAATTTTGGAGGTTCTGACATTTTCCAATTCTTTATACGTTCTGGTTATAAATTTGTTATATAAAGAACAACTAGCTAAAATTGTCCCAATTTGTTTTGTTTTATTTTGTGTTTTTTATTATTATTTTTATTGAAGAGCAAATAGCAATGAGACAGTTTCAAGACAAATTAACACACAGATTCGATAAATTAATACATTGCAAAATGATTTTGTAATGTGCTGTTGTCATTCAAGGGGCATACGTGATCTTATACTTACAGACATTATTATAGCAGATGTGTCTAATCAGGGAATGACGAGAGTGTATCTGATTTTTTATAGTTGAATTATATTACAGATTAAATAATTAATACATTCTTTTATTTATTTACTTTTTTAATTGAACAAATAGCAATGAAACAGTTTCAAGACAAATCAACAGGACAGATTTGATAAATTAATACATTGGAAAATGTTTTTGTAATGTTTTAGTATCGTCCAAGGTGAATGCATGATATTATAAATCCATACATTACTAAAGCAGATGTTTCTAATCAGTGAATTAAGAGAGTGTAGCTATATCCTTATTTTATTTTTATACTTAAATTATATCACAGATTCAATAATTAATACTTTCTACCTTGTTATCTTCCTAGTGGTTGTCCATAGTACTAAAAGTCAACATAATATTTTGTCCAACGACTATTAGTGCAAATCTTGCTTCTCATAGAATTATGCAGAAGCACAACATATTTATCCTAACTGTACTATTTATAAACACACATCATGATTCTTTCTTTGTGTACTCTTGGGTATTTTTTTTTTGTTGTTTTTTTTTTTTTGGTCTAGACCTGACTAAGATGAGCACTCTATTGTCATTAAACCAATTTAGGTGACTGAATTCAGTGACACAATCCAACACAGTCCAGAATTCCACAATAATAGTGAAATATCTGAAGAAGCTGTTGACTGTAGCCTTTTATAGCTCAACTTATTATTATGGCCCCACGTTATATACTTCATTTTTATACTTATATGTTGGATGGTTAAGACCAAGATAGATCAAGCCCTATATACCAAAACATGTAGCTTTTGTTTCTGATGAGGTCAGTGGAGTCCCCTCAGAGTTTACCTTGTAATTCTGTACCTTACTCTGTAGATCCTTTGCCTGTGTAATCCATGTAGAAGAGTCACGGCCAATGCTTGACCATTTTGCTCTCTTAGGCCCTGAGAGAAAGTTTTTTGTCCATGTGACTCTCCAGGCACACTATATATCATCAATCTGTTTCCTCCGTGGTTCTGTAATCTCCCTGTTCAGAAAATTTGGGACACAACTGAGATTCATGATGTTAAAGTACAGTTTCTCCTATATGTCAGTCTTCGCTGATGTTGAAAGGCTAGGGCTAAAATGTTGGCTGGCCTCGCGGTTCTTCTATTTCTCTAATTGTGATCTGTGAACTTAGGTTGTTAACCATCCAAAAGAAAAGCTGATTAGTACCCTGCAGCATATGCCAGGATTTCAAGTACATTTGTTAAAGAGGCTATCTTTCTTCCAATAAGCTTGTTTGGCCCTTTGACGAAGATCAGATGACTGAGTGTGTTCATAGATGCCTCTGCATCTTCTAATCTATTCCATTGATCCTCAGGTCTATTTCGTTGCCAATACCATGTTGATTTTATCACAGTGGCTTTGTAGTATAATTTCAAGTAGGGAATTGTGATGCTTCCTACCTTGTCTTTATTGGTCAAGATAGCCTTTGCAATTCTCGGTCGTTTGTGGTTCCAAATAAATTTTAGGAACAATTTCTCTAGGTCTGGGATGTATGTTGGTGGCAGTTTGATAGGGATTGCATTAAATCTGTACAGCAATTTTGGGAGTACGGCCATCTTCACGATGTTGGTTCTGAGTATCCAGGAGCAATGAATATCTATCTATGTTCTGAAATCCTCTATAATCTCTTTTTCTTAGGGTATTGTAATTTTCTGTGAAAAGATCTTTGACTTTCTTGGTGAAGCAAATTCTAAGGTATTTCATTTTCCACAGTGACAAAAAGGTATTGTTTCTATTGTTTCCATTTCGGTGTGCTTGTCATCTGTGGAAAGGAATGATTTTGAGTTTGTGTATTGACTTTGTATCATGCTAAGCTACTGAATTTCCATATCAGTTCTAGTAGTTTCTTGGTGGAATTTTTGGTGTCTGCCAAGTAAAGTATCATGTCACCTGCAAATAATGATAATTTTACTTCTTTACCTATTCTTATTCTTTTTATTTCTTGCTATTTTCTAATGGCTGTGGCTAATGATTCCAAGACTATATTGAATGGAAGGTGTGATAGAGGACATCCTTGTCTTGTACCTGATTTAAGAGTAAAATATTTGTTTTTCCCCCTTTTGTATTATATTAGCTTTTTGCTTGTCATAGATGGCTTTTATCAAGTTAAGATAGAGTCCATCTATTCCAATTTTCTGTCAGACTTTGAACATGAATGAATGTTGGACTTTGTCAAAAGCTTTTTCTGCATTAATTGGGATGGTCATGTGGTTTTTAGATTTCAATCTATTAATATAGTGTATTACAAATGTAGATTTTTGAACATTGAACCATCCTTGCGTCCCTGGGATGAATCCTACCTGGCCATGGTGTATGATCTTCTTGATGACTTGGTGTATTTTATTTGCTAGAATTTTATTGAGGATTTTTGCGTCTATGTTCATAAGACAGATTGGCCTGTAGTTCTCCTTTTTGGTTGTGTCTTTCCCTGGTTTTGGAATCAGTAAAACACTTGCCTCTACAAAAGATTTTGGGAGGACTGCTTCCTTTTCAATTTTATTGAAGAGTTTGAGGAGTGTAGGGATTATATCTTCTATAAATTTCTTGAAGAATGCAGCTCTGAATCCATCAGGACCTGGACTTTTACTTGTCGGTCGGCTTTTTATTACATTCCATACTTTGTTGGCTGTTATTGGCTTAATGAGAGTTGTTATATCTCCTTGGTTCAGTAATTTGTACCTTTCGAGGAATCTGTCCATTTCTTCTGTGTCTTCTATTCTCTGAGCGTAAAGATTCTTGAAGGAACTATTGATGATGTTCTGCATTTCTGCTGGGTCTGTGGTGATTTCACCCTTTTCATTCTTTCTTGCACGTACTTGAGATTTTTCTTTTCTCTTTTCGATGAGGTTAGCAAGAGGCTTTTCAACGTTAGTCTTTCAAAGAACCAACTTTTTGATTTGTGCATTCTTTGAACTGTTTTCTTCATCTCAGTTGAATTAATTTCTACTCTAATCTTTATGATTTCTTCCTGTCTTTGTGCTCAGGATTTTGGTTGCTCTTGTTTTTCTAGTTGTTGGAAGTGTAACATTAGGGTGTTTATTTGTTCCCATTCTGTTTTCCTAATTTGTGAGTTCATAGCTATTATTTTCCCTCTAAGAACTGCTTTCATCACATCCCATAAATTTCAGTAAGTTGTGCTTGAATTTTCATTGAGTAAGGGGCCTGGGAGATGGCTCAGTGGAATAAGTGCTTCCCTGGCAAGCTCAAGAGCCTGAGTTTAATTCCCGGTTCTGCCAAAAAAAAAAAAAAAAAAAAAAAAAAAAAAAAAAAATTTTCATTGAGTTGTACATGTTGAATTTCTTCTTTAATTTCTTCTGTGACCCATTGATTGCTGAGTGGGATGTTGTTTAATTTCCATGAATTTAGCGGGTTTTTCTTGTTTTTTTGTAGTTTAGCACTAGTTTCATTGCAGTGTGGTCAGATAATATTCATGGGATAATTTCTGTCTTTTTGCATATATTTATGCATGACCTCTGGAGTAGTATGCAGTGTATTTTGGAAAATGCTGCATATGCTGCTGAAAAAAATGTTTGTTCAGCTGTGTTTGGGTGGAATATCCTGTGTATGTCCACCAGGTCCTTTTTTTCCAAGCTCTGGTTCGGTTCTGTTACTTCCTTGCTAATTTTTTGTCTGGTTGACCTATCTTTTTGAGATAAGGTGGTGTTATGGTTTCCTGTTAAGATTATAGTCTTAGATATTAGGATTTTCATGTCCATTAATATTTTTCTTACATTGTTGGGTACTCTTGTGTTTGGTGCATAGACATTTACAAATGTTACCTCTTGGTCCTGAATTTTTTTCCCCTGAGCAATATGTAGTGGCCTTCTTTATTTCAATTGGTCCTTCTTGGTTTGAAGTTGAGACTGTCTGAGAACAGAATTGCTACTCCTTCTTTTTTCTGAGGTGCTGGGGCATGTAGTCTTGCTTTCCATCCTTTGACTTTGAGCCTATGAATGTCCTTTTGAGTTAAGTGTGTTTCTTGTATACAGCATATTGTTGGATTTTGTTTCCTAATCCACTGTGCCAGTCTATTTTTCTTAATTGGAGAATTGAGTCCATACACATTGATGGTTATAATTGAAATGTATTGACTTATGTTTGTCATGATATTTACCTGGTGTAGCTTACTCTTTTGTATTGTGTGTTTCATTTTCTGTCCTGCTTAGTGTGTTCCTTCTGTTCTGATTCATGGAGTTCTGGTCATTGTGGTCTCTCTCTAGAACATCTTTCAGTAGCCTGTGTAGGCATGGCTTTGTCATTATAAAATTCTTTAGTTGTTCTTAATCGAGAAAGTATTACACTTCTCCATCAAACTTGAAAGATACTTTTTCAGGGTATAATAGTCTGGGCTGGAATTTGTTTTCCTGCAGGACTTGAAGAACTCTGCTCTATGTTCTCCTTGCCTTCATTGTTTGTGTAGAGAAGTTGGCTGTAATTCTAATGGGTTTTCCTTTGAATGTGATCTGCTTCTTCTCTCCAGCAGCTTTCTGCATGTTATTTTTGTGTTAGATTTCTGGGATCTTAACTATTATATGTCAGTGTGTTTTTACTTTGGTTGCCGTTATTTGGTATTCTGTATGCTTCGGTTACCTGAATGTTGGATTGTTTCCTCATATTTGGCATGTTTTCTACAATTACTTCTCCACAAATTCTTTTTATGTCATTTGTATTGACTCCTCCATTCTCAGTGTTGCCAATTACTTTCACTTTGTTCATCCTGAGAAGATGTTGCATGTGATGGATTATTTTTCTCCTGCGTTCTCATCGTTTTTAAGAGACCCTTTCTCACCTTTTCACTAGCTGCACCAGCGTCCTCTAGGTCTGAAATTCTGTCTTAACTTTCATTCAAGTGGTTTTGTCTATTCATGGTTGATATTTTTAGTTCTTCTATATCTATTTGACTCTCTTCATGCATTCTATTTGTTTTTGTATTGCTTATTCAACAAATCTGTCATATTTATGATCTCCTCTATTTTTTTGTCTTTTTTGAGACAGGGTCTCATTATGCAGTTCAGGCTGGTCTTAAGCTCACTTTGTAGCTCAGGCTGGTCTCAAACTCACAACAATCCTCCTGCCTCAGCCTCCCAAGTGCTGGGATTACAGGCATGCGCCACCACGCCCGGCTTTCCTCTATTTTTTTTAATCCATGTCCTCTTAGAGGTAGTTATTAATTCTTTTTCTGCAGAATTTCTTCCAAGTTGGGTTTATTCTGTATATTTCTGGACTTGTTTCAGTATTTCATTTTTCTTTCTTTTTTTTTTTTTGACATAACTGGGGATTGAACTCAGGCCCTTGCACTTGCCAGGGAAGTGCTTATTCCACCGTGCCATCTCCCCAGCCCTTGTTTCTGTATTTCAGATGCTATGATTTCAAAGAATTCTTTTTTTTCCAAAGAATTCTTTTTAAACTTCAGAAATTATTTCTGCTTTGAGTTCTTTATGACCTTTCTCCTCTTGTTTCTTTGCTTCTGACTCTGTTAAGTCATATGTTTCACCTCAATAATGCTTTCTGCACTTCTTCTGGGTGAGCATTGGTTTTTCCCCAGAAATTTCTGGATTTGTTTCTTTATTTCAGATGCTATTTATTCTGATATTTCTTTTTTTTATTTGAGGAATTAATTCTCATCTGAGTTCCTCCATACCTTTCTGCTGTTGCTCCTTTGCTTCCATATCTATTAATTCATTCAATTGAGCTGAGCTAGTGTCCTCTGCACTCACTGGTGCACTGGAGGCCTGACATTGCATTTTTCTCCTTGTCTTTGTCATTTTGTATAGCACTGACATCTGACCTTTGGTGTAGAGCTTTTGTTCAGCTATAACCTTAGCATGTAATGAGATTTGGGTGCCAGTCTATTAAGTTTGAGTTTGTCCAGTTATACCTGTCCTGTATCTAGCTGTTGTGTTCAGTTCCTTTTTCCTGCAGCTCCTGTGGTTCCCCTCTGTTGGTTCCCTGGTCAAGGGAGCATGAACCTGGATGCAGAGTAGTGAATATTACCACTATGTTGGCTGTCTTTGGGGTGGGGATCCAAAAACTTTCCAAAGTTGGCCCTCGTGTGTCAGGCAGGTCGCTTTCCTGGTATGTGGACCTGGGCTCTGGTGGGTCTGCGGTAGAGCTGCGCTGGGTCTGGGGCCCTGGGATGGACTCGCGGATCGCTGGGAAAGTGGATCCATAGAAAAGGTCCCTCAGGCACAAGAGGCCTGGAACCCTCACTCACCAGCTGAGCTGCACTGTGTCTGGGGCCATGGAATAGACTTGGAGATCACTGGGTTAGGGGATTGCTTGGAAATTTCCCTCCGGCGTGGTGCGCCGGGAGCCCTCACTCACCAGCCAACGTTCTGGGAAGGGGGATCTTTTGGGAAGGTCCCTCCAGCATGGCTGGCTTGGAGCTCTCTCTCACTGGCCGAGCTGCAATGGGTTTGGGGCCTCTTTCTACCTTCTTATCTCCCTAGTGTTTGTCCATAGTACTAGAAGCCAACATAATATCTTGTCCAACCACTATTATTGCAAATCTTGCTTCTCATAGAATTATGCAGAAGCACAGCATATTTATCCTAACTGTACGGTTTATACACACATATCATGATTCTTCCTTTGTATACTCCTTTTTTGTCTAGACCTGTCAAACATAAGCACTCCATTGTCATTAAACCAATTTAAGTGCCTGAACTCAGCGACACAATCCAACGCATTCCAGCCTTCCATATTAATAGTGAGTTGTCTGAAGAAGTTGTTGACTATTTCCATTTACAGCTCAAATAATTATTATGGCAATTTTCCCAATTTGTGAATTTTCTTTCACTCTATGGGTGATTTATTTTGATGTGTAAAAGCTTTCAACTAAGTTTAAATCCTAGTTATTGATTATTTATAGTATATTCCATGTGATGTGAGTTTTGTTCATGAAATCTCTGCTGTATACTTATGTCTTCAAGATTTCTATCCATTTTCTTTTCTAGTATATTTAGTGTTTCTGTTTTAATATGTAGATCTTTGATTCGTTTCGCTTTTACTGTGTTGCATGGTGATAGACATGGTTCTAGTCTTAGGCTTTGGCATGTAAGAAAGCCCATTTTCCCACAACCATTTGTTTCAGAGACTACCTTTATTCCAGTGAATATATTTAGTCCTTTGTTAAATATATGGTGGCTGAGGGTGTTGGTTGTTTTATCCATATCTTACAAGCTGTTTTACGGATCCTGAGATCTGTATCTCTATGAGTACCATACTTATTTCGTCATAGTAGGTTTGTAGTGTAATTTCAAGTCAAGGATTTTGATTGCCCTCACTTGTATTTTTCCCCAGAATTGTTTCATATTCTAGTTGTCTTCTGCTTCCACAAGAACTGAAATCATCATATCACACTGACATATGTGCCATCATGTTTATACTAGCAGAAATTATCATAGCTAAATCTTGGTAATAACTCAAATGCTCATCACCTGAGGAATGGATAAAAAAAGATATAGTATTTTTACACAACAGAATTGTATTTAGCTATGAAAAGGATTAGTTCAAGGTTTTTTATAGATAAGTGGATGCAGCTAGACACTATATTAGTAAGGGAAATACAAGTAAGATCTACATGTGCAGAAATCATAATATATTGCTAGTGTGATAACCTGAAAGACTAATTAATATCTAAAAGGTACAATAGGTATTGTGAAAGAAAAAGTAATCATTCTATGGGAAGGAAAATCTGGGATGAGAAAAAGGACAAGTGAAAGAAGGAAAAAGATATTTTTAGGTATATATGCAGAATAGTTTGGATAATTGTATTTTTGATTTCTTCTAATCTTTGAAAGGAGCAGTTAATACTTAAATAATTTTTTCTTTTTACTCAGATTTTTCCCCATTTGAATTTCTTATAACTTCTTTGTTATTGCTTTGTTTCATATTTTTAAATGAATCTTGTATATTTATATCTGGTAATCTGAAAATAGAGTGTAACATCATATAATACAACAACAATTGTTGAATTCCTATTACTTTGTTTAGTGAAGTTTTGTGTTACTTCCGATGCTGTTTTTTTTTGTATCGCTATTTTATAATCTTTAAAAATAAAAATAAAGCCTGCAAGCAGGCGCAGAAGGAGGGGTTCTATCCCTGGTATTGCAGTGCTGGTCCCACCTACAAGGCCCACTGAGATGACAACTGACACTGGGCATGGTGGTGTGGGCCTGTAATCCCAGTGCTTAGGAGGCTGTAGAAAGACACATTACTATGAGTCCAATCTGGTAGTGAGATCCTGAACACCCTGTAACCCTTCCCTAAACTACAATAAATAAATAAACAAACAAACAAATAAATAAATGTAATAAAAATAAAAATAAATTAGGAATATTTTCTACAAACTTTGAGGTCTGCTAATATTATTTTAATTGAGATTGCATTAAATCTGTATAATAAATTTTGGAGTATGGTCATTTTAACTATAATGAATCTTTCTTTTTTCTGATGACAAATTGCTGTGGAGAAAGGAGCCCTTCAAATGTTAGTGGGAGTAAACAGTGCTGGAACTAATGTTTAAATCGGTATGTAGATTTCTCAAAAAAACTAGAGTTAGAGTTCCCATTTGATCCAGCTATTTCTCTTTGGAATTTATTCCTGGAAGAACTAAAAACATTGCACTACAATATGCTATGTGCACCTATGTTTACAGGAGCAAAATTTATAATAACTGTAATGGTTAGTACATTGTGTAAATTTGAGACATTTGAGTTTATGGAATTGACTCAGCAGGGGTCTAGATTCTTCATTTTATAAACATCCTGATTTTATGCAAGGTTAGAGCATGGAGATGGTGTGACTTTAAAAATCCAATATGGGGTGGGTAGCCAGCATAAAATATAAGGAAAGAAAACAGGTTTTCTCTTCCCCTTTTGTTCTTGATGTTTTTGCTGTCTTCTGACACCTTGAACTGTTTCCACTCACCATGGTACCCTGCCTTGGATACATTTGAAACTTCCACAAACTGTCAGGGAAATTAAACTTTTCTTCCTTAATTTGGGGTGTTGGATGTTTTGTCTCAGTAATGAGAGAAAATTAGCTAGGACAATGTCTAAATCTTGGAAACAACACAAATACCCACCAACCAAAGAGTAGACCAAACACTTGTGGTCTTTTTATCCAGTGGAATACTACTCAACCATAAAGAATTAGAAGTTTGAGACATTTATAGGTAAATGGGCAACTAGGGACTATAAACATAAGTGAAATAAGTCAGACTCACATGTATAACCTTTTCATTGATTGTTTCCATGGTATGAGAAAGTGTAAGAGTATACAGGGACCCAAATGTACAGTAGATATTGCAAAATGGGAGTTTTTCGAAAAGAAAAAGGAACGAGGATGGGAGAAGAGGGAAAGGAAAGAATGGAAAAGGCAAAAAATACGAGATAATTATATTACTGATTTACTTTATTTCATTGAAGAGACAGTTTGTATCAATAGCATTTGGAGAAATTTTAAAATCCATATCTTGTATTCTGAGTAGCTACTTTGAAGATAATAGCATGCAATTAACTATTGCTATTTTCTTACTATTCTGTTGTGATATTTTCCATAACAGTAAAAAATGAAATAACTAAACTTCATTATTTTCTTGACTTGGAAAAGGTAAAATAAAGAACAATACACACTAAAATTTCATAGGAGTTCGACCCCCTATTGTAGTTTAGGGAAGGATGTACAGGGTGTTGCAAAGAGAACATATAAAAATCACTGTATAAGAAATTAAATGGTGTCATCACAAGTATAGAAAAATACCATCCAATTAAATTAAAAATTCTGTTCAAAGATACTCACCTATAAGCTATTTCTGCTTTAATTTATTGTTTTATAATAGATGAGTTAGCAAGATCTTCTGCTTGATGAAATTGTATTTTATTTATATTTTTTTCAGTTTGTGTTTGACATTATATCAAAACAATTTTTTCCAAGACAAAAGTCAAAAAGTGATTTTTCCATTTTTCTAGCAGTGACACAGTGTTAGATTTCACATTGAAGTCTTTATATATTGTGAGTTGATTTTGTATGTAGTAACAGGTAAGAGTCTATTTTTATTCTTCTATTTATTGATATTGAAAGTTCCCAACATGATTTACTGAAAAACTATTTCACTCTCAATGTACATCCTCGAAACTTTTACTTAAAAAGTTTCCTATAACTATGTGGATTCATGTTGTGGCTTCCAATTTTACACCAGTGGTTAATATATTTATTTTTATCCCAGTACAAAGCACTTTGGTTACTAGAGGCTTGCAAATTATTTTGAAGCTGAGTAATGTGTTCTCTTTGGCTTTGTTGTTTTTGGCTCAACTCACAATTGCTTTGTTGCTGTGTACTTAATAGTGTTTGTGTGATTGTGTGTGTGTGTGCATGTGTGTGTGATCTTATGTGAATTTTAGGATTTTTTTCTAGTTCTGTGAGGAGTATCGTTCTTATTCTGAAATGGATAAACTATAAATTGATTTAGGTTGTATGATATTTTAATAATATTAACTATCTGGATCCAAGAATATGGGATATTTATCTATCTAACATCTATCTATCTATCTATCTATCTATCTATCTATCTATCTATTTATTATCTATCTATCTATCTATCTATCTATCTATCTATCTATCTATCATCTATCTATCCTCTTCTGTCTTTTTCCTTGATGTGATACAATTTGCATTGTTAAAATCTTCCATTTCTTTAAATGTATTCCAAACAATTTTATTGTTCTATAACTAGTACAATTGGGCTGGTTTTCATTATTTCATTCACAAATAATGGATCATTAGC
>PVKA01040077.1:0-10079 GCA_004027165.1 Ctenomys sociabilis | reverse complement strand
GAATATCATGTGTGCATCCCGTACTATGAACAAGTACTAAGAAAATAGCAATATGCAATGTATTAATTATGGAAACTGTTCTATTAATCGCTTTCGAAACTGTCTCATTGCTCTGTTTCTCAATAAAATTAATTAAAAACGGCTAAACAAATATCAATTTAAAAATAAAGCTGTGACCTAATAAACTTAGTAAATGTCTACAGAATGTTGCACTTCAAAGTATCAGAAAATACTATTTTTCTCAACTGTACATGAAAATAGAGGACATTAGAGGCCATAAAACATGCTGAAATAAATTAAAAGGAAATATAATTTTCCATACAAATTATCTGACCATGGTTCATTAAAACTGAAAATCATAAGTAAAAGAAATCTCAAGAAATACATAAGCATATGAAATTACATAATATGCTTCTAAATAATGGATTCATCACAAAGAAAAGTAAACGGTATTTACAATTAAAATTCAAGTACAACACAAGAGAACTTATAGGAGGCTATGACCGCAGTCCTATGAGGGAAAACTGTAGCAATGAATGCTCAAATCAGGAAAACAGAACACACTCTACTGGAAAACATAACATTGAACAACCTCTCTCTTCCAGAAAAAAAAAAAAGAGCTAATCAAACCCAAAGATAATATGATAGAGGAAATAAGTATAAGGGCAAAAAAAAAAAAAAAAAAAAAAAAAAAAAAAAAAAAAAAAAAAAAAAAAAAAAAAAAAAAAAAAAAAAAAAAAAAAAAAAAAAAACAATTGAACAAATTGTTCTTTGAAAGCTAAAACATGATTAATTGAGAAAATCTCATTGAACAGAGGAAACAAAAGACTAAAATTCAACCAATTACAAATGAAAAGAGGCCCTACAGAAAACTGAAATAGGTGGCCTCTACCTCAATTTGATAAAAGCCATCTACGACAACCCAAAGGCTAATATAATCCTAAATGGGAAAAACTGAAATCTTTTACCCTTAGATCTGGTACAAGACAAGAATGTCTTCTATCACCCCGCCTATTCAATATGGTTTTGGAATCACTGGTTACAGCCATAAAACAAGATAAATAAGTAAAAGGAATAAGAATAAAGAAGAAATTAAATTATACATATAGATGACATGATACTTTACTTGGAAGACACAAAAAACACTACCAAGAACTAGAATTGATGCACAAATTCAGTAGCATAGCAGCATATAAAGTCAATACTCAAAAGTCAATAGCATTGCTCTACACAGATAGCAAACATGCTGACAGGGAAACTATAGAACAAATACCGTTAACAATGCCACCACAGAAAATTAAATAGCTTGGAATCCACTTAACCAAGGAAGTCAAAGATATATTCATGAAAAATTACAGCACCCTAAGAAAAGAGACCACAGAGGATTTCAAAAAATGGAAATATATTTCCTTCTCCTGGATAAAAGGAACAACATCGTGAAGGTGGCCATACTCCCAAAATTGTTGTACAGATTTAATACAATCCCTATCAAACTGCCACCAACTTACCACCCATAACTAGAGAAATCATTCCTAAACTTTATTTGGAGCCAGAAAAGACCTAGAATATCAAAGGCAATCCTGGCCAACAATGACAAGGCAGGAGGCATCACAATTCCTAACTTGAAATTATACTACAAAGCCACTGTAATAAAATCAACATGGTATTGGCAATGAAATAAACTTGAGGATCAATGGAATAGATTACAAGATGCAGAGGTCACTGAGAACACACTTAGCCACCTGACCTTCAAAAAAGGGGCTAAACATGCTTACTGAAAGAACGATAGACTCTTTAACAAATGGTGCTGGAAAAACTGGCTTTCTACATGCGGAAAACTAAAACTTGACCCACGTCTATTAACATGCACTAAGCTAAAGTCAAAATGGATTAAAGATCAAAACACTAAAACAGAAAACACTCAATCTCCTGGAACAGAAAGTAGGAGGAACCCACGAAGACATAGGTATAGTCGAAGAGTTCATGAACAAACATGTATTCGCATGGGAAACACTTGAAAGAAATAACAACTGCGATCAACACTTATTGTAAACTTTCTACATGTCAAAAGAAATTATCAACAAAGTGAAAAGACAACCCACAAATTTCTAAAAAAATCTTAACTAATAAGCACTCAGGTCTGCTCTCTGGAATTTATGAAGTACTAAGGTATATTAGGACCCTCAAACTTAAAGACCCAATCAAGAAATGGGCATCTGAGATAAATACAACCTTAGAGTTTGAAATTAAAGAAGTGAATAAATATATGAAAAATGCTCCACATTGCTAGCCATCCATGAAATGCAAAATAAAACCACACTGAGATACCATCTCACTCCAGGAAGAATGGCTATCATTAAGAAATCAACCAAAAACAAATGCTGGAGTGGTTATGGGAAAAAGGGAACCCTTCTCCACTGCTGGTGGAAATGTAGACTGCTGCAACCATTATGGAAATCAGTGTGGAGACTCCTCACAAAAGTAGGATTGGAAATCCCATTCAAGCCAGCTATCCCCATACTGGCAATTTTCCTGAAGGAACTGAAAACACCATATCATAGTGATATATGTGTACCTGTGTATATAGCAGCACAATTTGTGATAGCAAAGTCTTGGAAACAACCAAGATGCCTATCACATGAGGAATGGTTGAAAAAGATGTGGTATTTCTATACAATGGAGTATTGCTCAACTATAAAGAATGATAAACTTGAAGCATTTATATTTAAGTGGATGCCACCTGAATATATACCCATAAGTGAAATAAACAAGACACAAATGTGCATATATCACATAGTCTCCCTAGTATAAGAAATCAAAGGAAGAAATACAAATAGAAAGGTATAATAACAACAAAAATAAGGTAGTCAGATAGTCTGGGTAAAATGAATTGCATATTTTGAAGGGTAACAATCAGTTTCTCTTCTGGATAGCTAAAAACCTAAGTTTTCAGATCAAAAATTGGAGAAATGGAAGGACCACAAGGTCAGCCAACATTTTGGCCCTAGCCTTTCAAGGTCAGTGAAGACTCAGAACGTAGGAGAACCTGTACTGTAACATCATGGAACTCAGTTTGGGCACCAAATTTTCTGATCAAAGAGATTATGGAGCCAAAGAGGTATGTGATCAAGGAGAGTCACAGGGCAGAAAATTTTCTCTCAGGCCCACAGAGAACAAACTTTTCAAGCAATGGCCATGACTCATCCACATGGCTGACACAAACAGAGGATCTATAGAGTGAGGTACAGGGTTACAAGATAAGCCCTGAGGGTACTTGATTGACCTCATCAGATTACAATTTTTGTTGTATGGATCTTGCTTTATCTCAGTCTTAACCATCCAGCAGAAAAGTATAAAGACAAGGTATATAAAATAAGGCCATGATAATAAGCTGAGCTCTAA
Organism: Ctenomys sociabilis; assembly: GCA_004027165.1. NCBI lineage: Eukaryota > Metazoa > Chordata > Mammalia > Rodentia > Ctenomyidae > Ctenomys > Ctenomys sociabilis. Next base: position 6,677 of record PVKA01040077.1, on the reverse strand, counting down.
CTGCCTCTAGTCACCAACTTCTTTGGATAACCTACTTTTATTGTGGACTTCTAAACTATTCTGGAATGTTTGCGGAATTCAAGCACATATAATAATTGAATGACAATAGCACACCCTTCTTTGACAAGACTGAACAAAAAAAAAAGGGTATACAAAGGAAAAACCATTCTGTGTTTGTATAAACAGTACAATTGGGATAAATATCCAGTATTTTGGCATAGTTCTACAAGAAGTAATATATTCACTAATAGTGTTTTGCCAGGATATCCTCTTTGCTTCTTGAACTATGGATAACCAATAGGAAGATAACAATGTAAAACATATTAATTATGGAAACTGTACTATAATTCAGCTTTTTAAAAAAAGATAGGGATGCAGCTACATTCTCTTATATCATTGATTAGAGGCATCTCTCTAATAGCATTTGTAGAGTATCATGTATGCACCTTGTACAACAAAAATCCACTATGAAAACAATGTGCAATGTATTAATTGTTGATTCTGTCCTACTAATTTGATTTGAAACTGTCTCATTGCTATTTCTTCTTCAATAAAATAAAATAAAAAAGGAATTAAAAAGGGGATTCTCACTTCAATTCCTAGCACTGCAGAACAAAAAGAAATAAAAACAAAAGGAGGGAAATAGAAGGGATCCTGAAGAAGTACAAAAGATCAGGCTAGCGAGACAGCTCAGTGAAACTAATCGCTTGCTTAAGCAAGCACAGGGACCAGAGTTTAGCCCTGGCATCAAATGCCATGTTATCTCCCTCCCCAGAAGCCCTGAGTCAAAGATTAAGTTCATGCATGTTGGCACCCGCCTGTAATCTCAGCAGCATGACGGAGGCTGAAAACAGGAGGATCACTACACATCTGAGCTTCGTAGTGACACCCTGCAGAAAAATATTAAATAAAAGAAAGATAGAGAGAGAGAAAGAGAGAGAGAGAAGAAAAACAAAAGATCATCAGTATTGACTTTGAGAATCTGAACTCTAAAAAAACAGAAAATAGTAGACAGATTTCTAGATACAAATGAAGTGCTGAAGCCTAATCAACATGATATAAAATTATAAATAACCTAATATCAGTAAATAACATTGAAATTTTTACTAAAACTTTATCAAAAATGACTCCATGTCATCAGGGAATTTATGTTGAATTCTATTAGAAATTTAGACAGCTAATACTGCTAAAATTGAAACTCTTTAAGAAAATTTCAGAAGAAACACTACTTCCAAAATCACTTTGGAAATAAGTATTCCTCTGATTCCAAAACTATTGTCATTTACAACAACAACAATAATAATATATATAAATTGTTGTTTTCATATATATATACCAATCTCCTAAATGAAATTTGATACAAAACACATTAATGACATACTGGCAACTAAAATGCAGCCCGTCAACAGGAAAATTTCATATTCCACACAAGTATGATTGAACTCAGGGATACAGGTATAGACCAATACACACAAAACAATAAATGTAACATTGCATGTCACAAAGTGAAAGACAAAACTCACATTTTCTTCTCAAGAGAAGCAGAAAAAGCTTTTTATTTAGAACAATAATTCACAATAGAAAACCTACAAAAAATTAGAATAGATACTCTTTAATAAAGCTGTTAAAAATCATCTATAACAAAACAAAGGTAATATAATATAAAATGGCAAAACAGGAATGTTTTCATTGTAAAATCAGAACTAATACAAGGATATCCACCATACCACAGTGATATATTTGTACCCATGTTTATAGCACTACAATTTGTCATAAACAAATCTTGGAAACAACCCAAATGACTGTCACATGAGGAATGCTTATAGACGTTATGGTGGTATTTTTATACAGTGGTGTATTACTCAACTATAAAGAAAGAGAATCTTTAAGCTTTTATACGTAACTGGATGAAGCTAGATTCTATACTCATAAGTGAAATAAGTCAGACCTCATGGGTAAACATCATATTGTCTTCCTAGTGTAATAATCTGAAGTAATACATAAAATCAGTAAAGCACTATAGATAGAGTAAAATGGGAAGACAATTAATATAGGAAATAAATGATTGAAGTAAAGAAAAGTACAAAAATAAGAAAAAAGGAAGGAAAATAAAGTTGTAATTATACACACATAGTTAAGATGATTGTACTTCTAATTTCAATCATTATTTTTAAAATAGCCATTAATGTTAAAAATTTTTACTTTGACCTACATCTTATGATAACATCTGTAATCTGAGGAATTACTTGGAGGACAGCAATGTGCAATATAGAACACTCTGAGAAGTGTGTGTTGAAAAATTTAATCTCGCTTTATGGTACCTATAAAAGACAAAATAAATGTAGCCACATAAAAAAGAGAGTAGAAAATAATACAACTTCATATCCATACATCATTAAGTAACACAAGCAACTTAAAAAAATCTTGTGTGAAGCAAGATCTCATGATTATTTTTCTAGCCCCCATACACTAAGGACAAACAGAAGTCCAGGCACAATGCACACATTTGATCAGATCTGGGTAACCAGGAATGTTGGAATCTGGAAAGCTAAAGGGCTGATTAATTGCCCCAGGCCAAATCTGTATTCTATATCTATGTTGTTTTCAGTTTACTGACTGTTTGAACCATTTTAGTGTTCATGGGTTCAAACTTTTGGTAAACGGTGAAGAAGGGGAAATGGTCTTGGGTCTTATTTAAATACACACATAGGGCTGCAGAGATAGCCACATGGTCTCGGCACCTGCCTGAAAAGCTCAAGGACTCACTTTCCAGCCTCAGTACCACATGCAGTGCTCACCCCAGAACCCATAGCAAGATCCTATATAAAAATAAATAAATAAATAACAAATAAAGGCATTTAATTTAAATATATATAAAGTTAGTGTAAATACATATCAAAAATTATTGAGTGGCTGCATCTAGATCCACCATGCTCCAGTTATCTTCTCATGAAGGAAATCTTCCACTTCATATGCTTCAGAAATGCATCTTTCAATCACTGCAAGATGCGGTGGAGAAGAATATTCAGTGACCACACTGAAGTTGAAAACAGGAAAGAAAATCTGTTGAAAATTTATTGGAGAGTCAAGAGTACAATGTGGAAATACTGAATATTCCAAGAGAAGGAAAAACAAGTTGGTATTAGATGTTGATTACACATTGTTTCACCATAGGTCTTGTGCAGAGACTGTGGTAGAATTAACAAGATCATGACATCATGAATTTCTAACATCTGCACATGAAGACAGAGATTGTTATTTGGTCTGCAACAAATATGAAGTGGATTGAAGCTAAAATGAAGGAGCTGGAAGTGGGTACAAAAGCAAATTATAAGATTACCTTCATGTTGGTCATTGCTGCTATGGTAACATGACATACGCAAAGGAAAAGAGTGATAAATTTACCACATTTTGATGATATTTCGTGGAAGTTCTCTGAGTTTTGCTGTTAAAAAGAAAAAAACATGTCTGATGACATAAGAGGAAATTTTCTAATGAACCCACAGAATGCACTAAAGATAAGGCCTTTTTTGAAAGCACACCTAAATCAAGATACTGACAAAGAACTTTTAAAATTAACTCAGTACCTCAAAAATATAGCAAAATTTGGATGATTTTGAAGCTAAATGATAAATAATTGGAAAGGTATCTCTGAAAGAAGCAAGGACAGTAGTGACAAGTTAACTCAGCTGTTGTTAAAGATACTTGAGATCCATGACTTTATGCTTTCATGCTAGAAATCATGATAATGCTGGGCACTGAAGCAAATGCCACTCATTCTAGGCCTTCCAGCTTTTGTAAATTTACTTTTATAATTTTTGAAGATCATAGCAATATGATTTTTAAAAAATTCTTTTCCCCCCCAAAAAATACACTGTTACTCTTAAAAAGTGTTTTCTCTGGAATCAATTATTGAAATGTTTTCCATCAAGCAAAGGAAGAAAAAGTGGGATAAAAGGAGTACTCTTGGTCATTTTGTGACTTTAGAGATGTTATGTCTTGTGCTTTTGTCTCACATTATTAATTGCCTACGTCTAAAACCGATGTTGGAACTAGGGTTTTTCTTTAAGAAATTGAGCAAGTTTTTGGGTAAAGAACTTGGTTTGACATGCTTAAAATTATCAGTGTTTTTTATGCCTTTGGCACAGACAGAACTGCTCCACTACTTTTATATCTAAATTCTGAGATGTCTGAATTTGACGTGGCATACAGAAGTATGTCCATGTTCTCTAGAAAAACCAAGGAACATCAGTTGTGATACAGCTGTATCATAGTATGAAAGAGGAAGGAAAAAGACTGGGGAATAATACTAAGGAACAGAAGTGTGCTTCTTTTCAGTGGCTAAACAGAAGTATTTCTGCCTAAAACTGTTGTCAAAAAAGCAGCTAAAGGCAATAAACTAAAATGGGATTAAAAACAATAAATTTTAAAATATCACCAGTTGAACCCTAAAAAACAAACATCTTTTGTTCTGTTCCAGCTATATAAGTGCTAACACTGTGTGCCAGTGAAAATATCTAGTCATAAGATTAAAACTATTATATATTGTTTGTAATGCTTAAGCCTGTAGTATGTAATCTAACCACTGATTTGTATTGACAATATTGCTTTATACAGTTCTTCTATTTGAAAGAAATTGATGTTTTTAAGTAAACATAGTGTATATTGTTCTTGTGGGACTATTTCAGTGGTATAAATAAAAAATATCTTTTCTTAAATTTTTTTCTGTTGTTTTTTGTGTAAAGACTCTAAATACGGTCACACAAGAGTAAAGGCTGGCCTTGTTTTATGAAACTAAAGCATCTTTACCTGGATCAGTGAAAGTGCTCACATATTCTTGGTGAGTTCTCAACATATGTCAGAAATGTGAGTTATGATTTAATGCTTTGTGTGTTCCACCTTGTCAGTATTTGTTCACAAGTGCCCTGCGTATAATGGGCACAGGATAATGTTAGCTCTGCATTGTCTCCTCACTTATATATTTCCTGTCACTTATACAGCCTTTGCTGAACACTATGAAATGTGGTCAAGAAAAATGTTGCGAAAAGTCACAAAAGAATGCAAAAAGCCTATGATCTCATCTGGCTACTCTATAGAGACACGTGCAGCCTGCAGGCCATAAGTGGCACACACCTGCTTAAAAAGATCCACCAACCTAGTTCTTACACCTCAAAATAAATTTCACCCAGACACAACCATCTCTTCTTCACATAATGCTCCCCGTGTTGATATTTCTTCTAGCATGATATTTCAAGGAACTGCCTGGAAAATTTTTGTTTTTTTAAACATTTATTCATTTTAATGAGGAAAAAAGACAAAATATCAATTAATCAGTTTCAAAACAGGTTAGTAGGACAATTACAACAATTAATACATTGCATATTGGTGTCTTCATAGTAGTTATTGAGAGAACAAGATGTAGACATAATATCTAAACAAACTTGTTTATTACTACAAACCATTCTTCTCATTGAACCAAGAGAAAGTATCTGTATATCTAAACTATCTTCTATATACAAATATATATTTTCACTACAAAATAGGCCTTTATTTATATTCCCTTTTTGTCTTTTGGATTGTCATAGAGGACTGTTCCACTGCAGTTAAAGAAGCTCTATTTAGAGAAGTCTTTAAAGGACCTTTTCATATTTGAAGCTAGTCCTATGATTGTAGATACTTGAATTCAGTAATACAACACAATATAGTCCATAATAGTAGCGGGTTATCAGCAGAATTAGCAATTGTCAAAAGTTGTTAACTTGGGGATTTTGCAACTCTACATATTAACATGGGATTACTTTTTATACCTTTTGGTTCTACTTTTCCACTGGATTAACCAACTTAAAACAAGACCTATATAAATGAAAACATAACTTTTATAAACTCTATAGTAAATACTTGAAGGACTTCCTCTCATTGAGAAGCTTTTGCACATCAAAAGAAATTACTGACAAAATGAAAAGACAACACACAAATCTGGAAAAATTCTTAACTAATAAGCACTCAGACAAAGGTTTTCTATCTAAATTTCATAAAGAACTGAAAAACATTAGGGTCCCAAAACTTAAAGACCCAATCAAAAAATGGGCACCCAAGATGAACACATACTTCTCAGAGGAAGAAATACAAGAAGCAAATAAATACATGAACAAAAGACTGCTCCTAGTTACTAGGCATTCATGAAAGGCAAATGAAAACACTGAGATACGTCTCACCCCAGAATTAATGGCTGTCATTAAAAAAAGAATCATCCAACAATAAATGTGGGAGACGGTGTGGGGAAAAGTGAACGCTTTTTCAATGCTGGTGGGAATGTAGACTGGAGCAACCAATTTGGAAATTAGTGTGCAATATCCTCAATAAAAGTGGGACTGGAGTCCTGTACATTATTCTGTAGTTCCTTTGTCTGTGTCATCCATGTGGATGAGTCACGGCCAATGCTTGAACAGATTGCTCTCTGTGAGAGCCTGAGAGAAAGTTTCTCTTCATGTGACTCTCCCCAGGCACACTATACAACTTCAATCTCTTTCCTCTGTGGCTCCACAATCTCCTTGCTCAGAAAATTTGGAGCTCACCTGAGTCTCATAATATTGCAGTACAGGTTCTCCTATGTCCTGAGTCTTCGCTGACCTTGAAAGGCTAGGTCCAAAATGTTGGCTGGCCTTGTGGCTCTTCTA
>PVKA01040076.1:0-19028 GCA_004027165.1 Ctenomys sociabilis | reverse complement strand
GAAACATCTACCCTTCTGGTAGCCTTTTCCAGGAAGTTTAAGGAGTCATGTGTGAAGCTCAATGGCAGAATGGTCAAAGTTTAAAAATTCTAGCCAAAATTGATATTAAACAAATAAGGGCCGGGGAGATAGATCAGTTGAATAAGTGCTTGTCTGGCAAGCACAAGGTCCTGAATTCAATCTCTGGTACCACAAAAATAAATAAACAAATAATAAATACTAGCCAATGTAATTAGTAGACATTAGTACTTTGTTTTTAAGTTGAGAAGAAACATCAATCTGCATGGTGTGCAGTTTGGAAAAAATGTGTCATTCCCTATTACAGGCTTACCATGTCACTAGGCTAATATGTTTGTTAATCAGTTAAATTATGCGTTGCTCATTGATAGACTTATGCCAAAGACATTTTACGCAAAAACTTAAAGAATGATAAATTTAGTTTTCTTAAGTCTTCAGTTCTAATGTTCCTCAAGTAATGTGCTTTTCTCTACTAATTTCTTCTGGTATGATTGTGCTCATTATCCTAGTTATCCAAGCATTTGAATGTTTACCATGTGCACATGACTTTAGAGCAGATTTTTGTTTGTTCTGGTTGTGGTGGTCTCACTGTGTAGCTCATGGCCATCTCCTGCCTCAGCCTCCCAAATGCAGGTATGTGCCATACCTGGCAAATTTAATATTCTTGTTTCAAGTAAAAATGGTGCTCTGAGAAAAGTTAAATTTGTAACTGTATTGCTTCAGTGTCTTAAGTCATCATCTTAAGTACTATGTACAAACTTTTCATTTCATCACATCACAAGGTACTCAGGGATCCATGTTTAAGAGAATAATTTTAATGTTAATGTTTTCATAAGACCATTCTTACATGTAACTGGCTATTTCTTAGAGTTTATACTACAAATGCATGGCAATGAACCATGACTAGCTTGAAGCTACTACTTTAATTTGTTCTAAAGTGCCTGTATTTTCACCTGCTACTGCTTTTTCACAGCCAGTACAAATGTCAACATGTAATTGTTCAGAACACATCATCAGATTAAAAAGTCATTCCACAGTTTGGCAATTTCAGTACTTATGTTTCTCGTCAAGCACTTACGAAGAGTATCTTTGATTGTTGACACAAGAAAACACAAGCAACAGTACAATAACTAGTGCAGCCAAGTTTTTTTGTATTGATTTTATGTCTGTACATAAACCCTCAGCTTGATGAGTTACTTGAGTATTCACAAGAGGAACTACTTTATTTCTTGCTTTCCTCTGACATATTTCAGCAATATGACCTGTATGGAAATTTAGTTTCTTAGCTATCATCTGTGTTTCTCCTACCAATACAATGCAGTGCTTTACCCTTTAAAATACATAATTTATCATTTCTTGGTTTGAACCTTTTTTTTTCTTTTAAGGAGCATTACCAGTCTACATTTAAAATATTCACTATCTTTTTTTAAAGAAAAAGCGAGAAGTACACTGGTGTCAAAATGATTTCACAACATAGGTGGTAGCAACTCTATTCAGAATATTCTATTGCATAAGATGTGCTATAATTTCTAAATCCAAACAAAACTCATTTGTTAGCTTTTTTGCTCAGTTCTTCCACGTAAATCTTGCATAACATTCTTAAAGATGATGTAAGCTGTGGCTTAAACAAAAATTGGTTTTGTTTTTAAAGCCAATAAGCCATTCTTACATTTATTTTAAAATTAAGTTTGAAGTTCTTAAAAAACTTAAAATAATTAAAATGTTTGAAAGAGAAGCAGTACTACTGCTATACCCATTTCTAGAAGCTATCAATACCCAAAGCAGACATGGACTCAACTAAGAAAGAAATCCGCAGTCCAATCTCTTCTATGGATGGAGTCAAAAATCCTCAACAGGATGCTGACCGATGAACTGCAGCAAATCATTCTAGAGATCATGCAGGTGAGATGCAGGAAGCAGAAGTCCTGCCCTTCTTTTTGCTTCTTAGGTGAGGCAATGCAGGGAAGATGAGAGTAACCAGAGGTTGCAGCTGCCACTACGAGCCACAAGTGAGCCGCCTCAACAAGCCCACAAGTGAGATGACACCAGAGGAGCTTCAGAAGTGAGAGGATGAGCCATTTAACACAGGTTCACTCTCTTTGCTGACCTAGTCATTCAAGAACAATACCCAGGTGCTCATCAACTGCCACAACAACAAGAAGCCTTTGAGGGGCACTGCAACATGTTATAGGAAAATGTGCAGTTGGTAAGCACTGAGTTCCCCAAGAGTGGCAAGGGCCAGAAGTCTAATCTCCTGCATGTAGACCCAGTCACAGTGCTGTACAACTCATTCATCTCTGGTAAGTAGGGGCCACCTCCCTGTTGTCAGGATTTGCTTCTGCCCCTTGATGATATGTTCTTCATGACCATACTGATAATGAAGTGCTACATTTACAAAAAGTCATGGTGGGTGGAGAGATAGCTCAGTAAAATAAGTACTTGCCTGGCAAGCACAGGGTCCTGAGTTCAATCCTCAGTACCTAAAAAAATTCATGTACCATGGGTAAGTAGGCTTTATCTCAGAGAGGCAAGGATGTTTCACCATATGTAATTCAATAAAATCATAATACATCACATCAGTAAAATCAAGCACCAAATCACTTCGTCATAGCATCAAACACAGGAAAAGAGCTCTCGACAAATATAAAATCCACTCAAGATAGAAAGCCTGAACAATGCAGGCATAAAAGGATCATAACCCAACCTGATGAAGCCATTCATGACAAAACATCTGCCAGTCTTAATGATTTTGTAGTATCTTATCCTATAAAATCAGAAGTAAGACTAGGAGTTCTGCTATCACTTCTATTCAATATATTACTCAAATATTTAGTTGAAGAAAACAGGAAAGGAAAGAGCAGGAGGGATTTATATTATACATGAATATTCACAGGTCAAAGTATATTCACGGGTCACATGATCCTTTACATACAAGGCCTCCAATATTCCACCAAAACAATTCCTGGCCATGTAATATGGTAGAGAATCAACATAAAATCAGTGATAGTGTTGTTCTTAGCTGTAAGGGTGTTATGTACGTTAGTAAGGAACACACCAAAATACAAATCAGGAAATCAATATCTTCCTCAATAGTATGGAGAAAATTTAAATAACTAGGAACTTACCTCAATAAGAAAACGAAAGACCTCTATATGAAAATTAGAACACTCTATAGAAGCAAATCTTAGACGACATAAAAAGTGGGAAGATATACTTTAGGTTTTCATAGGGAGAAAAAAACATTGTTAAAATATCCAGACTACCAAAACTGATAGACTTAGTGCAGTTCTAATCAAAATACCAGTAACTAGGGCCAGGGAGATGGCTCAGTAGAATAAGCGCTTCCCTGCAAGGGCCTGAGTTCAATCTGTGGTTCGTCCAAAAAGAAAAAAGGAAAAGGTAATGATCAATAGAATGAAGAACCAACATATAAAATGGGAAAAATAGTGCCAGCAACTCTTTAAATAGAGGAATGATAGCTGTAATATATAAAGAAGTGAAAAAATTATCCTGAGGGGATTTGACTGACCATGTCAAGTACAAAAGTTACATTTCTTGTTATATAGATCTTGCTTTATCTTCATCTTAACCATCCGGCATAAAAGTATAAGAACAAAGTATAAAAAGTAAAGCTGACAAGGCCAGCCAACATTTTGGCCCTAGCCTTTCAAGGTCAGCGAAGACTCAGGACATAAGAAAACCTGTACTGCAACATCATGAAACTCAGGTGAGCTCCAAATTTTCTGAGCAAGGAGATTACGGAGCCACAGAGGAAAGAGAATGAAGTTCTACAGTGTGCCTGGGGAGAGTTACATGAAGAGAAAACTTTCTCTCAAGCTCTCACAGAGAGCAAACAGGTCAAGCATTGGCCGTGACTCATCCACATGGATAACACAGACAAAGGAACTACAGAATAATGTACAGGACTACAAGATAAACCCTGAGAGGACTTCACTGACCACATAGGAAATATAAAGTTCATGTGTTGGTATATAAGTCTTGATCTATCTAGGTCTTAACCATCCAGCAGAAAAGTATAAAAATGAAGTATACATCATGGGGCCATAATATTAAGCCGAGCTGCAAATGGCTATGGTCGACAATTTCTTTGAATAACTCACTATTGTTGTAGAATGCTGGACTGTGTTGGATTGTGGTGTCGAGTTCAAGCACCTAAGTTAGTTGAATGTCAATGGAGTGCCCACCTTTGACAGGTGTAGACAAAGGAAGGGGTGTAGAAAGAAAAAATCATGATGTGTGTGTATAGACACTACAGTTGGGAGAGATAACACTGTGTTTCTACATAATTCTGTGAGAGGCAAGATCTGCACTAATGGTGGTTGGACAGGATATTATGTCGGCTTCTAGTACTATGGTCATCCACTAGGAAAATAATTATTGAATTTTTGATATAATTCAGGTATAAAAAATAAGATAAGTAAGCAGCTACACTCTTAACTCACTGATAAGATATATCTGCTAAAATAATATCTGTAAATATAATATCATGTATGCACCTTGTACAATACCAAAACATTATGAAAACAGTTTCCAATGTATTAATTTATCGAATCTGTATTGTTAAGGTGTCTTGAAACTGTCCGATTGATGTTTGTCGTTCAATAAAATAAAAAAAATAAATAAAAAATTAAAAAAAGTAAGGCCATATTAATATGCTGAGCCGTAAAATGCTCAAGTCAACAACTTCTGACATTTCCAGTCCTGTGGATAACACACTACTATTTTGGTCTACTGGACGATATTGGATTATTTTGCTGAATTCACGCACCTACAATATTTAAATGGTAATGGAATACCCATCTTTGAAAAAAAACTAAACAGAAAAAGGGGGTATAAATGAAGGACCATTTTTTATGTTTATACAAAATAGGATAGATATATCGCCACTTTCTCTTAAATCAATGAGAGGAAAGATTTGTACTAATAGTATTTGGACAGGATATCATGTCTTTATCTTGTACTGTGAATAACTACTATAAGACAACAATATGCAATGTATTAAGTATTGAAACTGTCCTACTAATCGGTTTTGAAAATGTCTATTGCTATTAGTTTCCCAAAAAGGTTAATAAAAAAAAGAGTAAAAAAATAGAACCTATGAAAATAAAGGACCTAATTAAAAATGAGAAATTTAAATCAGTAAGTACTTAGCAAAAGTATGACTAATCAATAAATGCATGATAGTGTATTCATCATCTTTGACCACTAGAGAAATGGAAATTAAAACAATACCAAAGGCTATCGTCAAGAAATCAAGTAATTACAAAGGCCACCTGTGGGAAAAATCAACCCCTTTTCATTTTCTGTAGAATATCAACTAGTACAACTTTTGTGCATGGCACTATGTAGATTCCTAAAAAAAAAAAAAAAAGAAGAGAGAGAGACGTTAATGTAGAATTTGCATTTGATCCAGTAAATCTTTCCTAAATACATTCCTAGGAGAGTTAAGGCCATCGTTTTACTGTAGTATATGCGCACCCATTTTTATAGCAGTAAACTCATAATGTTGAAATCATGGAAGTGATCTGTGTGTCCATTAGGTGATGAATGGATGAAGAATACGTGATGGGTAAATACAGTGGAGCACTCCTCACATAAAGAAAGATAATTTGAAGTCATTGTAGGAAATGAGTGCATCTCGAGATCACAATATTGTGGGATTTTTTTTTTAGTTTTTTGAACCAGGCTTTTCCTATGTACCCTAGGCTGATCTTTCATGCATAAAGATCCTTCTGCCTGAGCTATTGAAGTGCTTGTATTAGACACGTGTACCAGACCATATTGTGAAATGAATTAGACACACAAACCTACCTTTTCTCTGATTGCTTTCATATGAAAAACTCCTAGCATAAATTATGTAACAAGTACAATAAATGATATTTAGACAATAGGGATACTAATAACTGGCATAATGGAATGTTACCTATAGATCTGGAGAAGGGAGGGAAAGAGAAAGTTAAAACTAATAAAATGGTGCTGTGTACATAGTCTAGTTTCTTACACCGGATATAATCATGTTTATAACAAGCACTAATAAACGTTAAAAATTAAGAAAGCCATTGCATTTTAATTGTGTTAAAAGAATAAAAGTCTTAATGAATTTAATGCAAGAATCTCAAGATGCATATAAAAAAACTACAAAATTAACCTTAAAGAAATTTTAAGTCTCTACATAAGTGGAATATGAAGCCAGTGAGATAGCCCTGTGGTCTAAAGCACCTGGTTAGGCAAGCTTATGCAAAAGGCTAGGGACCTTGGTTTGATCCCCAGCACCACAGGGCCACTCCAGCTCCACCCCCAGGGTAGGCAGAACAAGCCACTAGGAAATCAATCAATGTGTGTAGGTGAGACTAGACCTCAGTGCCTAAAGCAAACAAGCTACCTCAGTTCTGAAATAGACATTCTGTCTGGTTAAAGTCAGTTATTTGTCACTAGGAAACTTTGTGTCATATGTTACTAACTTTGCAAAAGTATAAAGAAAATACTATTTTGTTGTGAAAAGGATGAATAGGTGTACACAGAGCACCTAGGATAGCTAACTACTCGCTATATAGCTACTTTCTTTTACTTCATTGAAAAGAAATGTTTGTATTTAGACAAGATATCATGTCTACATCTGATCCTCTGAATAACTACTATGCAGACCACAATATGCAATGTATTAATTATTGTAACTGTCCTACTAACTTATTTTGAGACTGTTTCATTGTTATTTTATTTTTTCTCTCATGAAAATGAATTAAAACCATAAAAATAAATGAATAAATGAAATAGACAATTTATGTTCAATCAGTGGGAGACTTAATTAAAAGAAATTAAACTGAAAGCCACTTCCTCCATAGATTTATAGCATCTACATACTTATACAATGCCCAGAGGATATTTTTTAAAGAATGCATAAGCTGACCCTGACATTCTCAGGAAAGCTCAAAGTACAGTATGCAGAATAGCTAGAGCAGCTTTCCTTAAAAGGAAAGAATATTCAAGCACTTCACACTTCAAAATTAGAAGTTTTAATAATTAATATAATGGCTCCCTGGGGCTCATATTATGCTGGTAGTGAAAATTCAAATACATAAAAATACAAAAATGTACAAAAGTTGCATAGTCAAAATGGTTTTATTACTGAAAAATTAATGGAGACTGGAAGAGAGGATGCTAAATATCTAGGCATTAAAATAGACAATACATCAAATATTTTATAACTTCATGTATCGATTTAAGTTTTTCTCTGAAAATTGACACAAAGTCTGTTTGAGTGATGAGTACTGTGAGGCTGATACTCTGTCCCAAAAGTACAGATAAATCCCAATGAACATCGAGATTCACATGGTAGATCTTGTTGGAGAAGAGCAGAGTGGAGAAATTTCATTGACCTAAGAATAGATTAAAGAAAGGTAAAATAAAGAATATAGAGCTAACTATAAAGTAAAAAGAGCTAGATTAAACAAACATATTCACTTTTAAGAATTTGACACTATTATGCATTGAGGAAATGTTGGACTTTTCAATGTAGGACTATCTGCATATCCTCCTAGGAATCAATTAATCCCAATGCATATGTTATTAATATATGAAAATAAGATTCTGATTTATACACATGTATGAGAAAGGTGAAAAATACATTAAACTTGTATGACATGTTCATAAAATTATTTAACAATAAGACAAAAGGCAAATATGCCAGCCCATTCCTGTAATCCTAACGCACTATGGAGGCTGAGGCACAAGAATCACAGCATGAGTTCAAGGCCAGCTTAGGCAACATAGTGAGTTCAAGTCTTTTCTCAAATACATAGTGAGATCCTGTTTCAGTCTGCCCTCAAAATTCAATGAATAGATAACAATAAAAATAAGATATGAAAATCATTTATCGTAAAAGATATTCCTCAAAGAGCATTATTGAAATTTAAGACTTTTTTTTCTTCCTAGCTTACTAATGCATGAGTGTAATGCATAATGTTTATATTCTGCATGCAACTTTATTCCACTTACAAACATATCTTAATGCCTTTCATCCTCTTTTGGCTGTCCCCCCCCCAGCACACATCTGATGGTCTCCTTTTTGTGGTGTATGTTTGCAGTAGATGATGTTTACATCCGTTGTGTGCAGTTCTTTCCAGTACATAATGCATCCGAACTCCTTTTACTTGCCCTTTACTCTCCCTCCACCTGTTGATTCCCTTCCACTTTGAGACCAACTTTTATCCTTACTTCCTATCATCTGTATTTTGTTTTACTTTTGATTTTACTGTTTCTTATATAAGAGAAACAAATGATATTTAGCTTGCATGTGTTGCCTATGATTAAGACATGCCATTTTAAATTACGTATTTAACTTATAAATATAAAAGATAGAAGTTAGTGATGGCACAAAGAAACCATAGAGTGGGGTAAGGTGATACAAAATATATTCAACCAAGGATTCGTTCAGGATTTATAAATGACTCCCACAAATTAGTAAAACAATCCAGTAGAAAAATAGGCAAAAGACCTAAACAGAAATTTAACCTAAGAAAATGTGTTAAATGGTCAACAAGTTAGTGAAATGTGTAAATTTCCTTAGCCATCAAGCACATATAAAGTAAAACTAAGGTACATAAAATAATAAGATAATACACGTGTCTACCCACAAGAACGCCAAAAAGTAAAGAAACAATAAAATAGAGGACATCAAGAGGGGAAGAACAGGTAGGATAATGGTGTTTTGTATTTGCTGGTGATGATTCAAAACAATGTTTGGAAAACTCTTTTCTTGCCTGCTAAATCAGAGCACAAGCATGACTTTGGACACAAATGCATCCAAAGTAATTTATTGCTGCCAGGGGAGATGGCTCAGTGGAATAAGCGTTTCCCTGGCAAGCGCAAAGTTCTGAGTTCATTCCCTGGTTCTGCCAAAAAAATAAAAATAAATAAATAAATAACAAAAAGCAAAGTAATTTATTGCTGTTCACATCAGTACTGTTCAGGATATGTCCAAATTTAGCAGCCTAAATGTCTTTCCAATCAGCAGATTCATAAGTGGAATAAATTATAGTAAGTAAAACGAACAAATTTCAACTACAGAAAACACTAGCAAGTGAGTATCAGAGTCATGCGGAGCAAAGAGACTTAGATACAAAAGAGAGCAGAAAACATGTAGAAAGTTTCAGAAGGAGGTGAAATCAGAGTATGTTGTAAGTAACTCAGAGCAGCAAGAAAGAGCGCCTAGGCCTTCAGAGCAGCTACTGTGGTGACGTGGCCCTTACTCTCTAAGTCTGTGGGTTGTCTCACCATATCACTTATGTAAAACTTTATCAAAGTACACAACTGGGAAAACATTTTTTGCAAATGAATCAATTATGAACTCTAAAATTTACATACAGCATAATAGTCATTAATCATTAGTTTTCTTGGAATGTTATTACAAGTGCTCCGAACAGTTTATGTCAAATTTAATGAAATTCATTATTGGTTATCAGCATGGCAATCAATCCTGCTTTACACACTTTATTACCAATGGGCATGCATTAGTGTTATAATTTTTTAAAAATGCAATAAACCGAAATGGACTTTGATGACATAAATTCACTTACATAAAATATAAATAACTTCAAAATATATTTTCAATATTATTGTATTATCTGATATATATGTTTACATGAAGAGAAAAACAACCGAGGCAGGCATGGTGGTTGATTCCTGTCATCCCAACACCGAGGAGGCTGAGGCAAAAAGATCCTTTTGAATTTGAGACCACCTTGGGCTACAAAGTGAGCTCAAGTCATGCGTGAGAGGCATAGTGAGATGCTCTCACTGAAAGACAAAAATAAATAAACATATATATATAGTTAAATACAATCCAGATGATGCAGAAGCCACTCTGCTGTATTGAGCTCACTGTCCCCCGGGTTGGTCTCAACGTTGCAAGCATCCTCCTGCCTCAGCTTCCAGTGCCCTGGGATTACAGGTGTTAAAAAAGAAACTAAAAAATCTTTTTGTTTCCGATGAATTTTTATTTTTTTTTGTTTAAAGGCAGGAAGATTTGTTCTGCAGGTTCCATCTCTTCCCCTTGTAGGTCAGCGGCTGAGTCCCAGGGGGACTACAGTCTTTCTTGGACATCAACTGTGTCTCTCCTGCTAAGGCAGTTTCCCGGTATCCTGCCCATTTGAGTCTGGATTTCTTCACAATACCTTCTGTTCTTTACTTCTTGACTTTCAAAGAGTAGGTGTTTCTGTTTAGAGATTTTAGGTGACCCTGCAACTACTCCATTTCTACTTAGCTCTAGCTACCTTATCGTGAATATCGGTCATTCGAGGCCTTTCCTTTTCATCTTGCATCTACATTTATATTTTCCAATAAAGGTTTTCTTACTAAGTAGTTTATCTCTCCCTTCAGGTCCCATTTGCATAGGCTCCTAGATGCAGGAAATGTGTCACCTCCACAGGCTATTAGGCCATTTTCCTCTCAGAATTAATTACTTTGTCTTGAGAATTGGCCACTTCAACTTTCTCTTTCTCACATACATACTGCCCATGCATACTCTTCAGCTGTAATAGGCACAGTCAGAGATCTGGCACAAAACTGCATTCAAAGAAGAGAGTAACGTAAACAGACTTTGTAACTGTGAGGATTCGATATTCCAGAACAAGGCTATCTAAAATACAAAGTTTAAAGGATATTAAAAATCAATTTCCATGAGGATGCTTGGCAAAAACTGTGAAAGCATAAAACAGTAGCATGTGTACAGTGATTTCATATATTTATGTTGCTCAAGGGATATGTAGGGAATTTAAATTTTGGTAATCACAGAGTTATTGAAAGCCAAAAATCTTGTATGTTTCCAAATTTAGTCTAACTTCTGATTTTATTTATTTATTTATTTATTTATTTATTTATTTATTTATTTATTTATTTATTTGTCTTTTTGAGACAGGGTCTCACTATGCAGTTCAGGCTGGCCTTAAGCTCACTTTGTAGCTCAGGCTGGTCTCGAACTCACGACAATCCTCCTGCCTCAGCCTCCCGAGTGCTGGGATTACAGGCATGCGCCACCACACCCGGCCTTAACTTCTGATTTTAATTGCAGTGTAGGCATGAAGGCACTTCTAACACTAACCCCCAACTCTGCCAGTTCAAAGTCACCGAAGGCTGTGAGCATAACTCTTAACTTCTAACTCTAGCGCTATTCTAACCAAAGCCCTAGCACTAAACCATTATGTAGTCTTCTCAGTCACTCAGACAATAACACACAAATCTAACTCTAATCCAAACCTAACTGTAATCATAACACACTGCTCTCAACGAGGACCTAACCCCTGTCCATACTCTTAAATCACAATCCTTCATCAAACACTGAATCCCTCCCCTAAACCCTAACTCTGAATCCTAAAGAATCATTCGGACTCTAACAAGTAAACTCTGATCCTCACAGCAAAGCTAAACCTTAATATCAAGCCCTAAACCCTAACAGCTAAACCTGACACTGAGTAAGCTTGGCAGGGTCCATCTGTTTCCTGAGGTGATGGCTGAGCCCTGGCCTACCTGGGGAGGGTGGGTCAAGTGTTTGTATGTCACTGTGTTTTTCTGGTTGGGTACTGGGTATGGGTGAGGGGCAGCCAGCAGCCCGGGGGCTGTTTGAAGTCCAGTATGAGGAAAACTTCAGTTAAGGAGACCCCAGTTGATGACCTCACTACCTGCATGAGCTAGTGCTCGGAACCCTGTTGCTAAGCACCACATAACACAGCTAACTGATGCTGCTCACTTGTCTGAAAAAGTAGGACATGTGAAGATGTTTTCTTGTTGCTTCCGGACTTGCCAAGGCTCAAGGCCTAGGAGAGCTCGCAGAGAAGGACTCAGGCACAACTGGAGAAACTGGGGTGCCCAACTAATCCGATGCCTGTGGCCCTTTTCTCAGAGGAGTCAACGGGAGGCACACCATTACGGAGGGCAGGTTAGCAAAGGCCAGCGCACTGCTCCGACCTCGCCTGTGTGGGTCCCAAACCGCCATGGTGTGTGTGTATGTGTGTGTGAGTGTCCATGCACATCAATGAGTGTCAACAAAAAAATCTGTGAGGTTTTCATATCATTGTATGGTAGAGTCCTTTGACCATTTCTAAAGTGTGGTTTCAGTGTAAAATAAGGTGAGGCTTTGCAGGTGAGGAGATTGTGTGGGTAACATATTCATCGATGGACCAATGAACTACGAGAGTATAGCTGAATATGTTCTTAGGAACTGGGGCCTAAGTGGAGGATTAGGCTCACTGTAGCTGTGACTCTGGAGGGTATATCTGGCCCCAGTCCCCTCTGTTCTTTCTCTTTCTGCTTCTGGCTGCTTGGCTTGAACAACTTTCCTCTGCCATCACCCCGGATCTCGGCCTTGCTGCCTTGGAGCAACCAACCATGAACTCAACTCTCTACAACTGTGAGCCCAAGTAAACCTCTCCTCCTCTGAAATTGTGTAGAGGACAGGTCCCACAGACAGACGAGTGATTAATACAGCTACTGTTTCCACGGTCCCACTCAGGGTGAAAAGGAGTCAGGTCAGACTGTGGATACTCGAGCTTGCCTTGAACTTCTGAAGACTGATATAAGGGAGACCATGGTCAACTCTCTTTTGTCGTCTGCACGTAACGGGAATCACATATTCCTCCACAACTTTTTCAAAAACTATGGAACATTTGGCACCATGCAGCAGGTGCTGGATCTGCTATTGCAAAGGTTTGTGCACCATCCTTACACTAGGGTAGCTCAGCACCATCTGGAATCACTCAGCGATCCGGTTTATTGTTCGGGAAATGGGATGCCCAGAGAAGGACCTGTGGGGTGTGGTCAGGACCAAAGAAGTCTGAGAATGCCAACTCTGGGCTTGTTGTACACATGGGTCACCCAGTGTCATGCTTCTCTTGTGTGTGACAGTTGCCTTTCATTAACACAGAGAAGCCCTCAGTCTTGGTCCTCATTTACTAGAAGCTGCAGAGCACATTCGCCATGTGTATAGGAGGTTCACGCCTCCGTCTGGGAGACTCCTTCTCTTAGATGCAGGCAGAGCAGAAGCCCTGGGGCTGGACTGAAGGGGCGGGGATCCAAGGAGATATCTCAGAAGGAGATGGTTGGGTGCATTGGTGGCACACACAGTACAACCCAGTCACTGTATACAGGTGTGTTACTGGGTACCTAGCCAATTCAGAGCTAAGGAAAGTACCTTCTCTCCTCGGCTTTATTTGTGGCTTAGAGTAATGGCACAAGAAAACACAAGAAGCCGTCAGAGGTTAGGGTTGGTGGATGACCAGCCTCTCAGGTCCATCTGCTCAGTCCTGGGCTAAGTAAAGGTGGCCATTTCATTTGGGGAAAAGGAGAAAGGCTTTCTTTCAATCTCACTCCAAGGGGATGGAGGTGCATCCCTGGCCTCAAATCATTCACGGACAGTGTCTAGCTGTGTAAGGTCTTTCCTAGGAAGGTAGAGGGGAGAGGGAACAAAAGAAAAGAAGAGAGCACTTCAGGCTTGTTCCCTGGCTGCTAGATGCCTTCCAATTGCTCACCTCCCTCCTGGAAAGGAGATGGGACTTGACCTCCTGGGGCAGCATCTGTGTGCTCTCTCTCTCCTTTTGTCTGCGCTATGGAGAAGAGGGGGTGGCAGTTAGGTCTTCATCTCCAGGAAGTTTGGAAAAGCCAATTGTCCTTGAGCAAAGATGTTCACACCTAATTACAATTGTATTATGCTGGCTACAGTTGTGATGTTCTCATGGCCTCTGTGTACAGTGAAAGCCTGCCTCACTCCAGCAAGTCCGACAGGCCTCTGGATCAACTGAAAAAGTGAGTGGACTTCTGCTCCAGAGGGAAGCACCTGTGTTCAGAGCAGGGAACTGGGGAGTTGTGATATGGAGGGGGTCAAACATCAGCTCCTGTACTTGGGTTTCCTGATGGAGGCCTGAGGTCAGAGGCTTCCTTTGAAGGAAGAGAAATGAAGAGCAGTGGGTGGGGTCCTGGACCAGGGAACAGAGGAGAGCCAGGGCTTTGTGCCAATTCCTGTGAAGATCTATATCCACCAGAGCCTGTTCCAGCCACGTGTGCCCACCGCACCCCTCACTAGGGCACAGTGGATGTCTGGGGAGTGGCATGCTTATACCTGGCCTTGCTACTTTGGCAGTAGATTGCCAAACAATTTGGTAAGTGTAAGGGGTTCCTGCGCCCCTCAGTAGGAGTATGGATGGGAGGAAGAGAGCCATAGGCGCCTCAGAGATAGAAGTAGCCTGCCAGCATGGACCGCAGGTGAAAGTGTGAGTGGAGCCATGGTGGGTGGGCGCAAAAACCACCAAAGAGCTTGCCTTCCAGTGAAGAGGGGACGCCCAAGTTCCACAGGGCAGTGCATGTGGGCTTCTCTGAAGAAGGGGCATAATTGATCTAGGGCTCCCTCCAGTGGAGGCATCCTGTAGTTTGGCTGGGTTTCCTGACACTGCCCACCCATCTGCCCTCAGCGCCATCACTACCGTCTTTGGCACATGGCTGGAAAAATACACAGAGCAGTTCAATCAACCTCCGGAGTTCGCATGCCTCAAGCAGCTGGTGGAGTATGTGCAACTGCATATGCCTGGCTCTGACTTGGAGCGCCGTGTGTACCTTCTACTGACACAGCTGGAAGAGGAGAACATGAGAGCCATGTCTGAGGGTGAGGAGGCCTCGGGTGGGGTCAGCAAAGCGCAAGAGGAGAGTGTAGTGTGCTGGAGCCAGCAGGAGGGGACTCCGGGCTGGGTTAGGCCAGGCCCAAACATGAGCCTCAGGCCCCTCAGGGAGTGAAACAGCATGAGAAGATCTTCTCTTTTGGCATCAGGGTTGGATCGTTGATGGGTAGGCAGGGAGTGTTTCAGAGCAAGTCACTGATTTTGGCCACCTTTTCTCTGTACCTCTGGCACCACCACCGGTTCCAGGTCCAACTGGAGAGCGAGACTCAGCTCTGGCAGCAGCCTCCATATCAGAGGCAGAACCACGACCCACGCTGGCGCGAGAGTCAGCTTCACTGACAGCTCCAGTGTCACGTGTACCCATCAAGCCACCTCGGTCTACTTTACTCAGGAAGAAACCAACTGTACCTGTGACTGTGGAGCTGAAACCAGCCAGAGCAGGGCCACTTGTACCAGTGGTTCCACTCTCGACAGCACCCATGACCATGGCATGCAGGGTGAGTGGAGGAAAGCCTCACAGGGTGGTGTTCCCTCCTGATCTGGTTGTAGGTCATGCTGAGAGGCATGGGAAATGGCTGGGTTGGGAAGGAAAGCATGGATTCCCTTCAGGCATCTGCCATCAAGAGCTGCTGTTCTGGGTCCAGAGCTCATCTATTCAATTCCCAGCTCCATTCTTGTACACCACAGGGTCACTCTTGTGTAACATATTCTCAATGTGTGGAAAACCAAACCAGAATTTCCCATTCGGCCTTGGCCACCCTGACATCCTGAGCTCCAGACCTGATCCAAGATGTCCTTGCGATTCTGTGGTCTGAATCAGGCACCAACCACACTGTCTCTCCTCAGGAGCCCTTGAAAATTATGGCACTCTCTCCATTCCAGCAGTTTATCTGGACCCAGCGTGACAGAAAAGCCAAGGAGCCCCGGGCTGCCACCATCTGCACCATGTTCGTTCGGTTCTCGAGTGTGACCCAGAGCATCATTGACACGGTCCTCAGGCACTACATCCTGGCGACCTTGGCCCGCACCCAGGTTTCATGGAGCACTAGATCTGTAGGGGCTCTGGGTCAGCTTCAGGAGGGGCCTGGGACCCCTCTTTACCTTCATGTGCTCTGAGGTCTGGTCCCTGAGCCCCCACATAGATCTCAGGCTCTCTTTCCGGGGCTGCTGTGGCCTGCACTTTCATGTCCTAGTCCTCCCGGCTGGCACTTTCCTTGGTGGTGGCTGAGATCCTGGGCTCTCTCATCCCCTGCTTCTCCCTGAGGGCGCTCCATGAGGATCTGAGCAATTGGGACGGGGGCTCATCCAGGGCCAACAGCTCAACATCACTCACAGAGTACTTCTTCCACAGGAGGCGCGCCGATTCTGGAGGAACCCCGCCTCCCTCCCAGGGCTTCCGATCAGTGCCACCCAGGGCCGGGTGGACACCTGGGAAGACTTCTCTAGGAGGCTGCTCCTCTCCCTTAGAGCTCTGGGTGAACCAGCACCATGAACTGGACAAAATATGTGCATTTAGAATGTATTTTGTAAAGTTCCCCAAACTTAAAATAAAAAGTTAGTTGTTAGAAGAGGCAAAAGCAATTAGAGACCATTTCCTAAGTAGGCAAATAAAAATGTTGGTGTTGAGTGTGTTGGGGCAGCCCTGTCACTGGATTACCCTGAAGAGAGACTGACACAGAAAAAGCATGAGCTTCGGCCCACTTTGGCAATTCAGTGACCTAGTGAAAGCCTTGAAAAATGATGACATTCACCATAATTAGCCATTAGAGAAATGCCATCAAAAACCATGATGCTAGCCAGCCCAAACCTACTTGAATAGCCGACACGAAATATCCTCGTTGTCTAACACATGATTGGACAAGAGGAAACCAGGTGTGTCCTACACCGCTGGTGAAGGACATTTTCTAGCTCTCTTAGCCCTTGTTCTCCTCTGAGGGGGCTCCATCGGGGAGGCTCGGGCAGTAGAATGGGAGACAGCTGTAGTGTGAGTGTTTGTTTCTGAACTACTGGGTGTTTATGTCTCCCCTACACTCAGGCGGCCTGCTTTACGCATTGTATAGGTAGGATATAATCACATGATCCAATGGAAATTTCTCTCTAGAGGTAAAACCACTGGCAGTACAATTAAGAAAAATAGTTTTTCAACAAGGCTTGCAAGCTCTTCTCTGCATCACTTCCCTCTCCCCTCCCGTCGGGTTGGGTACTGAGCCCTTGCATTGAATACAACCCTAGCCTGGTTGATATTTTTGCATCAGGGCCTCACTGAGTTGCAAGCTTGCCCGCCTCAGTTCAGCAGCACAGCAGTTTTCTTGGGTTGGGGAAGGTTCCTTCCTTATTTCTCAGCATAGACCTAATTTAGACTGCTCTAGTTAGGTGTGGGACATGGCTGCTTCTGACAAATACTGTGGAAAAGGTGATACGATCTATCAACATAGTCAAGCTACCCCATCTCCCTGTGTAAGACTCCAGACTGAACCCTTCTCCCTGAAATTCACACTTTCCAATGCTGATCACGAGGAGAAGCAGCCAGAGGAGCCTAAATTCTTTTCCTGGAAAGGCGGGAAGGTCACTTCTGCGCAGAGGGCTGGGGCTGAGCTTTAAAAAGATGGCCCTCCATTAAACCCTGCCACCTCTCAAGTGTCCTGGAGAGGAGGACAGTGCAACTCACCTGTGGTCATACCCAGAAGCTCGGTTGTCACTTGGGCCAAGGTGCACAGAAGTGGTCCCCACCCAGCTCTGCCCTGTGGACTTCAGCCGCAGCCCAGCTGAAAGCCTGTGTAACCCTTTGCAGACCGGAAGCCTTGCCTTTTCAGATCTGTAGAGAAGATGTCTCTAGCCACTGTCCTGGGAAACGTGTGACCATCAACCCTGCCCATTTCCACCTGTGCCACTATCAGGACTTCTTAAAGCTGTGGGACCTCGCAGGCTCAGGGATTGGTGCCCTCCTTGGCCATAGGAACGGGGTATGCTAGCTAGCAGGACTCAGTGATTCCTGGGGCTCCATGCAGGCTCGACCCAGATCCAGGGCAGCTACTAGGGTCTGGTTCCAATGCTGCTGATCTCAGGACAGGCACAGCTCCTGGCCGATCATCTCCTGTGGGAGGCGGGCCGGCCCTAGGCTCAAGCCTGGCTCCTGGCAAGGCGACCAGGGTAGAAGGTCGGGGAACCGTGGCAAGCTAAGGAACGTGGGTGTGGGAGAGCGGCCTCCAGATAACTGGACATCAAGTGTCATCCCACTGGTTTGAGAACGGACAGGGCTTCCTTTCAGCAGGGGAAGGTTGGAGAGGCTTCTTAGAGGTTAGCACAGAGCACATAGCTTAGGGTCTCTGGTGCCTCCCTTGGAGCCTGAAGTGGGGCCTGACAGGGCTAAGGCTCCATGGCTCCCAGTAGGAAAACACTGCTGAGTGTCCTTGCACTGGTTTAGAAAGCCCCATGGAGGTTCCACATTTCTTGTTTAAGATACAGCAATATGACAAAGATTAAGCTGTGGCAAGGCATACGCTGATCTGTACTTTGAAAGTTTCTTTCATGAGGGAAGCACAAAAAGTTAAAAACTGGGAGTGGTAAGTTAGTGGATACATTTTCTTTTTAAAAAATTATTACTTAGGGAAGTGTAGTATGCATTAGAAAGTGACATTTGGAAAAGGTAAGTTTTTTTTCTAGAAATGTTTCTTGTGACTAGCAACAAACACAGGTTGAGACAAAAGCTAAATTTTGAAGAATTAAGGAAAATGTAAAGTGATGCGTTATAGTGTTGCTGGTGGCAGAGCTCCGGACTAAAAAGAAACAAGCACCGTTAGCAAGAGACCTCAAAGTACATTGTCTGTACCTGCATCTCTATGGCAAAGAGTTCATCATAGAATGTTATATAATGCCGTGTACATGTATGTGTGTTTGCATATATATATATATATATATATATGCAATTTTTATAATTATTTCCATCATGCAAAAGATCAATGTATATTTACACAAATTTTCATACTCACTACAATATTCAGGAGGAAACTGAGCAAATCATGAAAAGAAATCTCACACCAAATGAAGCCAAATGACAAGCAGTCATATAAAATGATCAAATTCATGAATATATCTGGAGAACACAAATGAGAACTATCACTTTATAAATGACCTGACTAAAAAAACTAAAATAATGTCAATATTACTTTGCGACAGGAACACAGAGAAATGTTCATTTCAAACACTTAATACTTGGACAGTTTAGTACCCACTGGAAAAGACAATCAGGTATTTTGTAATAAAACCGTTTTATGAACAACAACAATAATAATGGCCTCATAGATCCTTTTATCTATTCTAACCAGAGTA
>PVKA01040075.1:0-10995 GCA_004027165.1 Ctenomys sociabilis | reverse complement strand
CAAGAGAAATTTCAGTATGCTCCTGGATGAACAATAAAGAGCTCTTAAAGTGATAGTTATGCAGGACTGTATAAAATATATTAGATGAGCACTTATTTAAAAGGTCATTGAAGATTTCTATGAAACAGTACCAATCTTATGTCGGATTATACACGTATTTTTTTTTTTCATATATGTGTGTGCATGTGTGTATAAAGGACAGGGAAGAAGTAATATAAAGTCAACAGAAAATGGAAATATACTTTCTAATACTAGGAGAAGATACCATGCAATGTCTTTTAGATAAATTGTAGTTCAAAGATATAGTGTAATCTTAAAAATTAAGATTAAGCAATATTCACAAAATTAAATACTAATTAATTTAAAATTAAATGTTTCAAAACAATTGAACTAAGAAAAAGTTTTCATGATAGTAAACAAATACCAAAAATAAAACATAAGATAAATGCTGGAATGACAAATAAATGACCATCACTTCTGACAGTTTGGGGAGAGGATATCACACAAAGTTCTACTGTGTTGTGGACATGGATAATGACCATGACATTTACTGGGGGCCAGGTGTCACTTGTGGGACTGAGCTATAGCTGTTTCCTTGAAATCCACCCTGTAGTCCCATATGGAATCATGACCCATAGGGTGCAAGAGAAGTCTATTTGTAGAGTGTGCTGTTGGAAATATTTTGCTGCTGTACATAAAAGAATAACTGAAAGACTACTGTTGTATACCTCTTATTCTCCTGTGTTTAATTGTTTGCAATATTTGGTGGGTTCTTTCCATTCTTGTTCATGGAGCTGTGATCATTTTGCTTCCTCTCTAGAGCATCATTTAGTAGTCTGTGTAGGCTTGGCTTTGTCATCATGAAATTCTTTAGTTGTTCTTTGTCACGGAAGTATTTTGCTTTTCCATTATACTTGAAAGAGAGTTTTTCACGGTATATCAGTTTGGGTTGGAATTTTTTTCTTGCAAGACTTGAAGTACTTTGCCCCATGCTCTTCTTGACTTGATGGTTTGTGAAGATGGTTTGCCATTATTTTGATGGGTTTTCCTTTAAACATGATCTATTTCTTTTCTTTAGTGGCGTTTAGTATACTGTTCCTGTGCTGAATTTCTGGGATCTTTATTATTATATGTCTGGGAGTGATTTTAATTGGGTTGATGTTATTTGGAGTTCTATATGCTTTA
Organism: Ctenomys sociabilis; assembly: GCA_004027165.1. Lineage (NCBI taxonomy): Eukaryota > Metazoa > Chordata > Mammalia > Rodentia > Ctenomyidae > Ctenomys > Ctenomys sociabilis. Next base: position 9,810 of record PVKA01040075.1, on the reverse strand, counting down.
GTTACTGAATGTTAGATTGTTGCTCCATATTTGGGAAGTTTTCTGCTATTACTTCCATCCATATCCTTTTTATATCATTTGTATTGTCTCCTTCCTTCTCATTGATGCCTGTTAGTCTCACATTGTTTATCTTTACATCGTCTTGCAGGTGTTGAATTATTTTTTCCTGCATCTTAGTTGTTTTGAAGAGATGTTTGCTTACTTTTCCACTAGCGGCAATGGTGTCTTGAAGATCAGAGAGTTTATTTTCACTTTCACTCAAATGGATTTGCCAGCTTGTGATTGAGGTTTTAATTTCCTGTGTATCACTTTGGATCTGTTTCTTTTTTTTTTTTTTTTTTTGAGACAGGGTCTCGCTATGCAGTTCAGGCTGGCTTTAAGCTCACTTTGTAGCTCAGGCTGGTCTCGAACTCACAACAATCCTCCTGCCTCAGCCTCCCGAGTGCTGGGATTACAGGCATGCGCCACCACGCCCGGCGGATCTGTTTCATATGTTCTATTTCTTTCCTATATTGCTTATTCAGGGCTTCCATAATTTTTTTATATTCTGCTGTATTTTTTATCAGTGTATTCTTTAGAAGCATTTAGTACTTCTTTGATTATAGCTATCACTACTTTCTTTTACTTCAGAAATTATTTCTGATCTGGTTTCTTCTATGCCTTTCTGTAGTATTTCTTTACTTCCAACACTATTTTTCAGAGATTTTGGGTGTGTGATTTCTAATTTCCTCTATGCTAGTGTCTTCTGCATTTGTACGGGTGGACTTGGGGCCTGAGATTGCTTTTTGTTCCTTCCTTCTCTTTGTTATTTTGTGTACCACTGACTTTTGACCTTTGATAGAGTTATTACCTTAGCACCAGGTCCACATCTATGAAGTTCAGACTCCTCCAGGTGGGTGTGGCTTGGGTTTGGCTTCTATGCTCTTCTTCCTGCTGCAGCCTTGCAGGTGAACCTTTTGTGTTACTGTGGCAAGATGTTCTGCTCCTGAATCAGCTGGGTGGGTCATGACTCTAGCCTCTTTGCAGTTCTCTTTGGAGTTCTGCTGAAGGGTTCCACACTGGGCCTGCACTCTGGGTTGCTTTAGGATCCAGTGGCCCAGGTGGTCTCACTCATACACTGGGCCTGCCCTCTGGGTTTCTTCAGGTTCCAGCAGCCCGCGTGGTCTCACTCACATCTACTTCTCTATTTTCACCCTAACCCTTTTAAATTTTCTCTCTTGATGGTAAAAGCATCACATGATGGGCTTATTTACTGTATATAATTTTCTGGACTATTTTAGATTTTGTTGTACAAGCACAAATAGAGTTCATATAGTTAAAGGCGGCAAATCAGTAGTTTTCACTAATTGTTTATCATTTTCTAGGCTGTGTTTGATGCTATTGTTATTGTTTATTATACTATTTTAGCCAAGGTGACATAATTGTTCTAATCACTTGTTCCTCCTGGCATGTCAAGATTACAATTGCCTAAGAGTCATATAAAAAGTACCATAGGCTGGTGCCAAGGAACCAGGGTCAGGCAAAATAGGCAGTGACTTTTCATCCCCAATAAATTGAAGAGGTATCTTGCAACACCGGAAGACATCTCTGAGAAGTAAGTCATTTCCTAAGGCTCTAAATAATAGCAATAAAGCTACTCACCCTAAGCAATTTAAAAGCACAAAACAAGGAATTAAACCTAGAAAAATAAAGAAAAAATGAGAAGACACTTAAGCAAAATGCAACTCTGTACTTCCAGCTCACCAAAGGCAAATTCAGGGTCAGTGAGGTGGAACAATTTGAAAGCCACTCACTTGGAATCTCTGGAATGATAACAGTGTGAAGTAACAAAGCAGATGAATGAAGCTCTAGAAAAAAAATTAAATCAGAAATAATTTCTGAGATAACTACAGAAATGATGACCATATTGAAAGACATAGAACAGATTTAGATTAAAAAAAAAAAAGCTAGAGGGACTTAGGAAAATGATAGAAACCATGAATGCGCAGAATAGGAAAGAAATAAATTCCATGAAATGGGTCAGATTTACATATCCAGGAGATCAAAAATTTCATGGAAAGTGTATACAGCAGAGTGAGTAAATGAAAGGATAGAATATCAGGTATAGAATATCAGGTGTAGAAAGAATATCAAGTGTAGAAACCAGTATCACAGTTAGCAATAAAGAAATGGCAAATTTCTTAAATATCAATCTAACAACTGCTAGGTGATTAAAAGAAGAATAACAAGATTGATTGAAATCAATGAAAAAATTAGGAGATTGAATAAGCGACATAAAGAACCTGTTCACAGAAGTAGTGGCAGAAAAACTTATCAAGCAGGGAGACACAATTTGACATATATATATATATATATATATATATATATATATATATATATATATATGTCCAATTAGCTATGATAAAAAAATCTACATCAAAACATATAATAGCATATAAATTCAACACAAGAGCAGAATATTAAAAGCTTTTAGAGAAAAGAAACAAAACACTTATAAAGGAAAGCCAATCAGAATCACAACAGATTTTTCAATACAAATTCTCCTGTCAAGAAGAACTTGGAAAGCAGTATTTCAAGCTCTAAAAGAAAACAATCTCCAACCCAGATTGATGTACCTCACAAAACTATCTTTCAAAATAGATGGAGAAATAAGATACTTCCACGATAAAGAACACCGGAAGAAATTCATGACCGTGAAACCAGCACTCCAAAATATTCTGACTGAGATTACAAAGCTACAGTGATAAAAAAAATACTATATTTAAAAAGAGAGAAACAACAACAACAAAAAAAACCCTTTTGGATAATGGAATATAAATAACTCCAGACACACTTCGCTACCTTATCTTTGACAAAGGAGCCAAATACTTTCACTGGAGGAAAGATAGCCCCTTTAACAAATGGTGCTGAGAAAACAGGCAATGAACATGTCAAAGATTGAGTCTAGACCTATATCTCTCACAACGTAGTAATGTAAAATAAAAGTGAACCAAAGATATTTAATCTGCTGAAAGACAAGATAGGTAAAACTCTTGAATACAGAAGCCTAGGCAAAGATTTTCTGCATAGAACCCTGGTTACAAGAATGAATAATACCAAGGGTCAACATTTTTTTTTTTTTTTTTGCGGACCTGGGGATTGAACTCAGGCCCTTGTGCTTGCCAGGGAAGCGCTTATTCCACTGAACCATCTCTCCAGCCCCCAATAAATGGTATTCTATCAAATTAAAAAGCTTCTGTGTAGCAAAGGAAATCATCAACAAAGTGAAGAAACAACTTACAAAATGGGAATTTTATTTTGTTTTTGGCTATTCCTCAGAAAAAAAGACCAATAGCTAGACTATATGATGAGGTTAAAAAAAAAAAAAAAAAACTTAGACCTTAAAATTTAAAGATCCAATCAAAAAATGAATGTCTGAAGTGAATAGACACTTCTCAGATGAAGAAATGCAAGCAGCCAATAAATATATGATGAGATAGTTGACATTACTGGCCATTTGAGAGATACAAATTAAGACAATGCTGAGATTCCATTTCACTCCAGATAGAATGGGTATCTTCAAGACATCAAATAACAAATGCTGAAGAGGTTATGGGGAAAATGAGGAGCAGTTTTGCTGGCGGGAGAGTAAACTGGTACAATCATGGAAATAAGTATGAATAGTTTTCAAAAAACTAAAACTACAGGTTCCATTTGTTCCAAGAATTCCCCTTATAGGTACCTTCCCTATGAGATAAAGTCATTATATTGCAATAATGTATGTGGGCAATTAATAAATAGCCAAATCTTGAAAGTAGCCATCAACAGATGAATGAAGAAAATGTGTTATTTATACACAATGAAATATCACCTGGTTTCTTTTTATGAGAAATACAATATATAAATTTATAAAGCACAAAATAAAATACAGACAATAGGGGAGAGAGAGAGAAAAGGTCTTTTTTTTTTTTTTTGTCTTTTCAAGACAGGGTCTCACTGCAGTTCAGGCTGGCCTTAAGCTCACTTTGTAGCTCGGGCTGGTCTTGAACTCACATCCATCCTCCTGCCTCAGCCTCCTGAGTGCTGGGATTACAGGCATGCGCCACCACGTCCCTCTGAGAGAAGGTCTTGAAATACAGTATAGCCAATGTTATATGAAAGGCTATCTTGACTTAGTATAATCATTGAGTTTTATGTATTTTTTCTGCTCTCCTGCATGTTAATTTACATTTATGATACACCAATAAAGGCTTATAAAGTAAATAAGTAAATAAATAAATAAATCTGATCTTGGCAAAGGAAAAAAAGTTTAAAAAATTTAAAAACAGGAGTATATGGGAAGGGGGTAAAAAGAATGGAGATGTGTTACATACATGCACCAATTCCCCACTATGGTGGACTGATAGCTGTGGTCTACTTGTGACACTCAGCTAACTGAATCAGTGTGGTACGGGTGTGGAAGGTCCACCTGAGGATTGTTATCAACAACATAAAAGGGAGAAGGGGAGAAGTAGTTTTCCTGGAGAAGTGTGTGGCCCTGGTTTTTCTGACAGGAACTTGGCTGTTCTCATGATCAGAGGGGCTTGGGACCAATTTGTCATTGAGGAAGACTGTGGTGCATTTCTGGGAAACTGATCCTTACAGTGAGTGTTGCTTCCTGACTCTAACGCCAATCCCTCAGACTGCTGGCACAGATCTTTCGTCCTACTGGTGCAGACTTTCTAGCTTCTACCGCTAAACTTTGGGCCTTCTCAGCACAGATCCTTGAAACAGTCTTGCATGATGCAGTGTTGTAAGCTCTATGCCTCCAGATGGACTCCTATGGTGCACTGTCATGGATTCTAGGTCTTCAGCTTGACTGTTGCAGGACATTGTTGTGGCATCCAGGCCCTCAGTTGGATTCTGTGGGTCTTTAGTGTGTGCACAAATCTCCCACACTCTTTTGCATTTGACTCTTTGGGTGAATATTATAAAATAATCCTATAAATTATGTGTTCTATACTAAATTATTTCCCTTATTAATTGTAAACTCTGACTACAACACCCACAATGAATATAATTATTAAATACTACAATCACATACTAATAAAAGAAGAGGAAGAGGAGGAGGAGAAATAAGAGAAAGAGGAAAAGGAGAGGGATGAGAAGAAAGGAGGAGAAGAAGAAAGGAGAAGAAGAAGAAAGAGTTGTTCAGCTACTCGTAAGTTGCCATAGTGTACAGAGCTTAGAGAGGCTCAGATACACAAGCAGAGCTGTACTGGTTCTTCCCCAGAGGCAGACATCAGTTTAGCATGATTTCATGACGCCAACTGGTTGCATAAAGGGCAGAAAAAATTGCATGGTGACTCTCCTAAACCCCTGACTCACAAAATCATGAGGTAACATGGAGGAATTTATTACACAGCAGTGGGTAGTTGACAAGGACTACCCAAGCTCTGCTGGGCCTGCTTTCAGCTTCATTTTTTCCACCTAGCTCTACTTAGCAGAACCAACACTATGACTAGTGACCTTTCTTCTCAATGTTTAGACTAAATATCAGAGGCCACGCAGAAGTCATTGATGTCAGTAGTTCTATTTGACAGGATTCCCCAAGTGCATTTTTGGACTATTTTATTATTTATGATCATTTAATTTTAAAGTCAGACAGGGCAGGAAGAGTTGGCAATGTTCCGGAATACCAGCTAAGTGGATTTTTCTGTTGTATTCAACGAGAAAATGACAAAGTGAAAATCTGTAGCCTCCTTCCCCTGAGCTAAGTTCCCTACTTATGTGTGGGGTGAATGCTTGACAGCAGCCTGATCCCAAGAGTCTGAAATCTTAAATGAGGACTTGCAATCAGATGCTTTGGGCAGGCAGTATACACTCTTAGCATTTTTCCTTTTCTTTCTTTTTTTTTTTATTTGACATAGGATCTTGTTATGTAGTTTGGACTCATACTGATCCCTCCTGTTTCAGCCTTCCCAGCACAGGGATTATAGATGTGTGTCATCATGCCTGGTTTTGGGGCTGGTATTCTAGGGCCAGCATGGCAAGCGGTTCCAGGGATCAAACTCATCCTTGTGCTCACCAGGCAGGCACTTAGACCACGGAGCTATTTCACCAGCACACATACCCTTCGACCTCCTGCATTTCTCATGATTTCATTTAAATTTATTTTATTTGAATTTATTTAAACACTTCAGAAGATTAAAAGTATGTGTGGAATATCTAGCAACTATTGCCAAGATCCTGATATACAGAAGAATAAAAATGTTTGAAAAAAATGACAGTTCAAGCCAGGCGTGGTGGCACATGCCTGTAATCCCAGCACTTGGGAGGCTGAGGCAGGAGGATTGTTGTGAGTTCGAGACCAGCCTGAGCTGCAAAGTGAGCTTAAGGCCAGCCTGAACTATATAGTGAGCCCTGTCTCAAAAAAAAAAAAAAGGCAAAAAAAATGACAGTTCAGTTTTTAGGTTCTCTGTTATGAGATATCAATTATTAACTAGAAAATTAATCATTAAGGACATTAATGAAACTGGTTTAACTGTCTTTGGGGGTTACACTGCCCTTTTAACAATAGCCCTGGTTAACTTGTGGTCTTCTATTACCTCCCTAGTAACCTTGTCTCTATCTGGTGTATTATTAAGGGTGTCAACTCTTTTCCATTGATTTATGTGAAATTGTTGACTTCTAGAAGCATCAACACTAAATCGCCTTGACTTCAAACTCTTTCAAGCAGATCCTCAAAGGTTAGTCCTTCTACATAGATTCATTTTTTCTTTATTCATTTCCCATTCATTTACTTGTTCATTCAAAAAGGATTGATTTGATTTTTAAGATGTGTTTCAAAGGACAGGGAATTACTGGCCCATGACAGGAAAAACAGTGGAGCAATAATCGAAGTAGTTCTCAAAGCCAGTTACCCAAAAGCATTTGTGTGGCTGAGCAGCTCAGGGCACAACTCAAGGGCAGCAACAGAGGAAATTCAGGCGTAGAGACATGAAGGCCCTGAGCTTCAGAACGTGAGTAGAGACACACACCGTCTCACAGACCTGCTGCACACTTAGCCTTAGAGAATGGGCTTGATCCTGATGTGTAGTGTATGTGGGCTGAAACTTGGATTTCCCTTTTGTCCATAAACTTGGGTCCACTCTCAAAGAGCACTCAAACTTCCTTCTACGTTGGACCCTGGTACTAATTCTGTTCTAATAGCCAGCTGTTCAGATTGAAGGAGTACTGCTGGTCCTATCTAGGCTGGTGCTGACTGTATCAGTCAGGGTTTTACTAAAGGAACAGATATAACACAAGATGTATAAATGCATAAGAAACCACAAGATTTGCTTGTGACAGTCAGTCACAGAGTCTGACAAGAAAGTGTGCAGAGGGTATCTGCACAATGGGGACTGAAGGATTCAGTCCAAGGTCTGGAGCTCACTACAGTGTTCCATGCATGTCTGTATCAGGAGGCTGATGGGTCCGTGATGGAAGGCTGGTGAGTCTACGCTGCAAGGCTGAAGGATCCAAGATGGAGGATGGAGTCTGCGCTAGAAGCCAGGAGATCCAAGCTGATTGTGAAGACTGGAGCTCTTCTGAGGAAATGGAACTCTCCATAATTCCTCAGTTCCCTTTTATAACCTTTAAATGATGAGTCACTCTGGAGTGGGCCCTCCATGCCTTAGGGTATGGAGTTGCTGAGCTGATATAGGTAAGCTTTTGACTTCTCAAACTGAGACAGTGTTTCAACTACTATACGGATCCATGTCATCTATTCTCCACAGAACCTTCCATAACCAGTAGGGCAAAATGGAACTTTAAAAGTTCAGTTTTCTTTTTCTTTAGAGACAAGGGATTTTCCCAAACTTTCTTGGGCCTAGGGAATAAACCATTCCTCCCTCCCCTCCTCACTCCAGATGAATAAACAGAATATGTAGATGCTGACCCCAGGATGCAGGGGGCTGGGGCAATTTCCTTTCTGTAGTGAAGGGAGGGAGCAGAAGATGGATGGGAAGGCTGGAGCAAGGCCCCAGACCTGTCTACTATCTAGCTGTTTTCCTTTTTCTTTTGTTCATTACTATAAAAGGCATTTGCACCCTGGACACAGGGAGGTAGTGATTTATGACAACATGAGTCCCTTCCATCTCCTCAGAGATGGCTTTGAATAAAGGGAAACCACACATGGCCTTGCATAGTTTGTTGGGAGCAGTGAGCAAATAGATGTGAGTGTATTGACCTGAGCTGCTGGTGTCCCTTACACTTGATCTTACACTATTGTTCTTGGGGATGATCGTTGCCAGCTGCCAAGAGCCTGTCAGCCTACTTTCTACCTATGTCTTGTACTATGCCCTGTCATGCCCCACATCCTACAATGCACACAAATGGCATTTTTCTAGAGCACCACTTGAATAATCACAAATTGATCTGATTGATAAATGATGGAGTGAAAAGAGCCCATATATATGAAAGTAGTCATATTATTGTGAGAAAAAAGCAAAATATAAAGCTAACTTTATAAAATGTATTGCTAACTTCCATCATTTTTTTTTTTTTTTTTTTTTTTTTTTGTCTTTTTGAGACAGGGTCTCGCTATGCAGTTCAGGCTGGCTTTAAGCTCATTTTGTAGCTCAGGCTGGTCTCGAACTCACAACAATCCTCCTGCCTCAGCCTCCCGAGTGCTGGGATTACAGGCATGCGCCACCACGCCCGGCTCCATCATTTTTTTTGAAGATAGCAGTTAATGTTTAAAATTTTCACTTTGATTAACTGTATATGCTAATATCTGCAATTTGAGCAACTACACTAAAGACAGCACTGTGTAATAAAAACCATGGTTAAATGCCTCTCATCTGGTTCTTCTAAGTGTGTACTGCTTCTGATGTCTTATCAATTATTATTACACTCTTTTTAAGATAAATTAAAAAATAAAAAGTAAAAAGGACAAGAAAAAAATGAAGACTTATTGAAAGGAAGAGTTAGTGTTTAATTACATGACCAATTTTGCATACCCATGTTTGGTAATCTGAGCCACAGATTGGACAATAACAATATGTAATATAACAATCATTGTTAATTTTCTATTCTTGTTTTGAAATTCTGAACCATATGTGCTGTTGTATGTTGCTTTGTTTCTGTTTTTGTTGTTTGTTTTTATTTTTACTCTTTAAAATGATTTTTTAAAAAAGCATATATTTTAAAAGAAGAAAGAACTGCAGACCAATCTCCCTCATGAACATAGATGCAAAAATCCTGAATAAAATCCTAGAAAATAGAATACAGCAAATCATCCAGAAAATCATACATCATGACCAGGTAGGATTCATCCCAGGGATGCAAGGATGGTTCAATATTAAAAAAAAATCTATGAATGTAATACACTGTATTAATAGAGTAAAATCTAATAACTACATGATCACTTCAATTGATGCAGAAAAAGCTTTTGACAAAGTCCAACACTCATTCATTTTCAAAGTCCTACAGAAAATTGGAATAAAAGGCCTCTACTTCAATTTGATAAAAGCCATCTATGACAACCCAATGGCTAATATAATTCTAAACAGGGAAAACTAGAAATCTTTTACACTTAGATCTGGTACAAGACAAGGATGTTCTCTATCACCCCTCCTATTCAATACCATTAGCTACAGCCATTAGACAAGAGGGAGAAATAAGCCGGGCATCTTGGCACATGCCTGTAATCTCAGCACTCAGGAGGCTGAGGCAGGAGGATTGTTGTGAGTTTGAGACCAGCCTGAGCTACAAAGTGAGCTTAAGGCCAGCCTGAACTGCATAGTGAGACCCTGTCTCAAAAAGACAAAAAAATAAAAAAAAAAAAAAAAAAAAAAAAAAAAAAAAAAA
>PVKA01040074.1:0-19020 GCA_004027165.1 Ctenomys sociabilis | reverse complement strand
TTGTGGAATGCTGAACTGTGTTGGATTGTGTCATCGAGTTCAGGCACCTAAATTAGTTGAAGAACAATCGAGTGCCCATCTTTGACAAGTGTAGATGAAGGAAGGGATATAGAAACGAAGAATCATGATGTGTGTATGGACAGTACAGTTGGGATAGATAATGTCGTGCTTCTACATAATTCTATGAGAGGCAAAATTTGCACTAATGGTTGTTGGACAGGATATTATATCGGCTTCTAGTGCTATGGACAACCACTAGGAAAATAACAAGGCATAAAGTATTAATTATTGAATCTTTGATGTCATTCAGGTATAAAAAAATAAGATATGTAAACAGCTACACTCTCTTAATTTACTGATAAGAGACATATGCTATAATAATGTCTGTAAATATAATATCATGTATGCACCTTCTTTGATACAAAACATTATGAAAACTGTTTGCAATGAATTAATTTATCAAATCCATCTTGTCAAGGTATCTTAAAACTGTGTTATTGATATTTGTACTTCAATAAAATAAAAATGAAAAACGAAAAAGGCCAGGAAAGCCAAACACATGTGCTGTCAATGGAAGTGATTGTATGCATGGAGCCTGCTGGTGTGTTAGACTGCCTTAGGTGTAATAACTGAAGTAAAGATTTTTTGTAAGTTATTTCTGTTATTTTCTCTTTATTTAAATTGCTTATAATCTACTTAAAATATTTATTATTTATTTAGCAATTAACATGTGACAGTAATATTGGTAAGAGATTTCCGTACTTTGTTTCATCTGATACCTATATAATTCTTGCATGTATCCCTATATTTAAAATAAGGAAATGGATTTAATTAGATATTGAGCTAGAATTGATCTAAAAAACTGCTTCATGCCAAAACTAAAGCCCCCTAGGTGCTACCAGACACACACGGAGATGCACACATACCTTGAGCATGAGATTCAGTACTAGAAAATCTGAACCCACTGAACAGAACTGGCCGAGAAATCTGCAAAAAAGAGAAACAAAGTCAGGAAAATTGTGTAGGAAAAATTGTAGGTGTCCCATTCTGTTCTCATTATCTATTCTTATTGTAGTGAGCATAAGAATTTATGTTGTCCTTTTTTGACTTGATACACCAAGAAAAATCAATCATGAAAAGATTCATGTCTTTTTATAAATTTTGATGCCTCTCAGTAAATAATAAAAATTTAATACCTCACTTTTCTGATTTTTTTCCTGTTAAGTACTCATTGTTAAGGCAATTAATTAATAATTAATCAATAAAAATATTCATCAATAAAAATATCATAAAGATTAAACAATAATAATTCACCAATAAAATATTCCAGAAACTGTTCATGTACCTTGATGGTAAAATTAATCTTATGTCCCAGGTATAAAAATCCACAGGAAACCCCAAGATTAGGAGAATATATTTATAATATACTTATCTGATGCATCAATTGAACAACCTGAATTTAAAAACAGGAGGCGACACCAGAACAAGCACATCATGAAAGAAAATATGAATGTGACCAATAATGTTACTAAAATTGACTCAATATCATTTTCCTTAAGAGGAAAAAATGTAATTTACCAAGCATATAGAGCATTTTGGATACCTATGTGGTGTTAGTACTACACTGTAAATCTACTTGGGAGAACGGCGTGCCAGATGACAGTGAGGCTCCACGTGTATCGTCTATATTTGCAAGTTCTATACAGTGGATCTTAGATGTGGTCTACTTTTTTGTTTTTATAATTTTCTTTTATTTAAATTGTAAAAACAAAATCAAGGAAAACAAAAACACACAAATAATATATGTGCTACAGCTTTTCAAAAGAAGAATATTGTCAAATCAGTTCCTCAGGTTAACAAATATAATTATACAATTATAATCATATGTCCATATGATTGAATATTACTGCATCCTTTCAAGAAATATTTATTTATTTATTTATTTTAATTTTATTGAAGTACAAATGTCAATCAGACAGTTTCAAGACATCTTAACCATACAGATTAGATAAGTTAATACATTGCAAACTGTTTTCATAACGTTTTGGTATTGTACAAGGTGCATACATGATATTATATTTACAGATAGTATTTTAGCAGATATCTTAAATGTTTGTTTTTGTCTTTCCTTTTCTTTTATTGCCTTTTTCTACAAAAATATTATTATTTATTATTATTATTATTGTTATTGTTGTATTTTTAGGGAAGGGTCTACAAGGTGTTCAGGGTCTCACTACTAGATTGGACTCATAGTGATCTACCTGTTTACAACCTCCCCAGAGCTGGGATTATAGGTGTGTGCCACCACGCCTTGTCTCAATTGTTGTCTCAGCATGCCCCTGGGGGTAGGGCCAGCATGACAGGCCTGGGAATTGAATCCACCAGTCCCTGCACCTGCATACAGGCACTTTAATATGTTGAGCTATTTGGCTGGCCCAAAAACATAATTTTAAAGAGAGTATAGTAATATTTGATTTGGCATTAGAAACAGTACACATTTAAAAGACTAAGATGACAACTATTTAAAGCATGGGTTTTGTGTTATACATTACTGTCCTCATTGTAGTTGCTTAGTTCATACATAGATATTGGCATACAGAGTTATTCCAGGTTAGGATTCGATACATTAACTGCTATTTTCAAAAAACTGATAGAAATTCTTCATACAATCACCTCAGGCTTCATCTTCACTTGTATGTTTTTTCCCCCATCTTTTCTTCTTTCACTCTTCTTTTTGTTTAATCCTTAAGTTCCACTTCAGTCTATTTAACTGTTTCTGTTATACATTTCAAGTTTTATTTCTTCTTTTGGGATTTTACACTATGGAGAATATATGATATTTACGCATGTGGGTCTGATTTATTTCACTTGAGTATAGTTGCATGTTTGACCTTGTCTTGATTTATAGCTGAGTAATATTCTATTGTATAAAAACACCACAATATTTTCATCCATTCCTCCGGTGATGGCCATTTTGATTGTTTCCAAGATTTGGCTATAACAAATTGTGCTCCTATAAACATGGGTGCACATATGTTACTATGGTATAATGTTTTCAGTTCTTTTGGCAAAAATACCAAGAAAGGGAATAACTGAATTGAATGGAATTTCCAGTCCTAGTCCTAGTTTTGTCAGGAGTCTTCACTGATTTCCATGTCTACATTCCCACAAGCAGTAGAGAAGGTTTCATTTTTACCAAATGCCTCTACAGCATTTGTTGTTCAATGAATTGTTTATAAGAACCATTCTTTCTGGGGTGAGATAGTAACTCAACATTGTTTTAATTTGCATTTCTCAAATGGATGTGCAGCATTTTTTTCAGGTTATTTACTTGTCGGTTGTATTTCTTCCTCTGAGAAGTATGTATTCATCTCAGATGCCCATTCTTGGATTGGGTCTTTATATTTTGGGGCTCTACTTTTTTTTAGTTCTTTATAAATGCTAGATAGAAGATCTGTTTGAGCAATTATTGGTTAAGGCTTTTTCCAAGTTTTTGGGATGTCTTTTCACTCTGTCTTATAAAGGGTATCGTCTCTCTAATTTCTCTTTCAGTATGTTTGTTGTCTGTGTAGAGGAGGAATGATTTTAATTGTTGGGTATTGACTTTGTAACCTGCTATGCTACTGAATTTATTAATTCTAGGAGCTTCTTCGTGGAGGTTTTTGAGTCTTCCAATTAGAGTGTCATGTCATCTGCAAATAATGATAGTTTAACTTCTTTTTACCAATTCATACTCCTTTTATTTCTCTCTCTTGACTAATGGCTCTAGCTAATGATGCCAGAACTATATTGAATAGGAGTGGTGATAGAGGCATCCTTGTCTTATACCTGATTTGAGAGTAAAAGATTTCAGTTTTTCTCCATTTAGAATTATGTTGGCTGTTGGATTGTCATAGATGGCTTCTATCAGATTGAGGTAAGGCTTTGATCATAAATGAGCATTGGATTTTTGTCAAAAGCCTTTTCTGCATCATTTGAGATGATAATGTGTTTTTTTGATTTGGCTCTATTGATATAGTGTATTACATTTATAGATTTGCATATGTTGAACTATCCTTGAATCCATGGGATGAATCTTACCTTGTCATGGTGTATAATCTTCTTGATGATTTGCTGTATTCTACTTGCTATGATTTTATTGAGGAATTTTGCATCTATATTCAAAGGGAGATTGGTCTGTTATTCTCTTTTTGTTGAATCTTTCTCTGGTTTATTATCAGTATAATACTTGAATCCAGGAATGATTTTGGGAGGATTGTTTCCTTTTCAATTTCATTGGAGAGTTTAAGGAGTATTTGGATTATATTTTCTGAAAATTTCTTGTGGAAGTCAGCGTGAATTTATAAGGACCTGGGCTTTTTCTTTCTCAGTAAGTATTTTCTATTACATTTTCTATTTGTTTGGCTGTTATTGGGTTATTCAGAATTCTTGTATCTTCTTGATTCGGTTTTGATAATTTATACCTGCCTAGGAATGTGAATTTCTTCTGTGTCTTTGATTCTTTGGTTTTCAAAGTAGTTATTGATGATATTCTGAATTTCTGCATGGTCTGTAGTTATTTTACCCTTTCCTTTCCTTATTGCTTAAATATGAGGTTTTTTTCTTTCCTCTTTTTGATGAGGTTAGCTAGGGATTGATCAATTTTATTTCATTTTTCAAATAACAAGCTCTTTGATTCATTAATTCTTTGTATTGTTTTGTTCATCTCAATCACTTTGATTTCTGCTCTAATATTTATGATTTCCGCCTGTATGTGGGCTTTGGGTTTGGTACACTCTTCTTTTTCTAGACACTTGAGTTGTATCTTTATGGTATTTATTTGTTCTTGTACTGTTTTTCTAATGTGTGAATTCAGTTATAAATTTTGCTCAAAGAACTGCTTTTGTTGCATCCAAAAAATTCTGATAAATTGTGCTTGAATTTTCTTTTGATTCTGAATATTGTTTAATTATTTTCTTTCTTGTTTTATGTATTTAGTATGGAGTCTATAGGGTCTCACTACACAGATTGAACTTGTAGTGATGCTCCTGTTTTCAGCCTTCCAAGTGCTGGGATTACAGACATGCACCATCATGCCCAGTCTCAATCGCAGTCTCAGAGCACCCCAGGTGTGGGCAGAGCACAGTACACCAGGGATTGAAACCTGGTCTCTATGGTATTATTTAATTTCTTCTGTAATCCACTGGTTCCTGAGAAGGGTGTTGATTAGTTTCCATGTGTTTATGGGGTTTCGTGGTTTCTTTTGTCATTAATTAGCAATTTAATTGCACTCTGGTTAGATAATATGCATGGGATAATTTCTGTATTCTTGTATAGACTTAAACCTATGGAATAGTATGTGTTCTGTTTTAGGAAATGTCCTATGTGCATCTGAAAAGAATGTATATTCAGCTGTGGTTGAGTGGAACACTCTATATATGTTCACTAAGTCCATTTATTCCAAGTTCTGGTTCAGTTCTGCTACCTCTTTGCTAGTTTTTTGTCTGTTTGACCTATCTTTTTGGGATAAGGGGTTGCTAACATCTTTTAAGATTGTTGCATTGGATATTACATTTTTCGTGTCCATTAAAATTTGTCTTATATAGTTGGGCACTCCTATATTTGGTGCATACATATTTATGACTATTATCTTTTCCTCTTGTATTTTTCCCTTAACCTGTATGTAGCAGCCCTCTTTATTTTGGATCATTGTTGATTTGAAGTTCAGAACATCTATGAACAGGATTGCTACCCCTGGTTTTGTAAGGTCTTGGGGTATATAGTATTGTTTTCTGTCCTTTTACTTTTAGCCTATGAATTTCTTCATGAGTTACAAGAGTTTCTTGTATACAGTATATTGTTATATTTTGTTTCCTAATCCACTCTGACAGGCAGTTTCTTTTAGTTGGTGAGTTGAGTTCACTTACACTGATGGTTAAAATTGAGATGTATTGTTTTATGTTTGACATGTTATTCTTTTGCTGTTGGTTAACTATTTTTCTCCTGTGTTTAATTGTTTGCCCATTTTGTTGGTTCTTTCTGTTCTTTGATGGACATTTTAATCCCTCTCTAAAATGTCTTTTAGTAGTCAGTTTAGGGTTGGCTTGGTGTCATTAATATCTTTAGTTGATATTTGTCATGGAATTATTTCACTTCTCCATTAAACTTGAGATAGAGTTTTGTAGGGTATGTCAGTCTGGGTTAGAATTTGTTTTCTTGCAAGACTTGGAGTACTTTGCTCCATGCTCTTCTTGGTTTGATGGCTTCTGAAGAGAAATTGCCATTATTCTGATTAATTTTCCTTTAAATGTGATGTTTCTTTTCTCTAGAGGCTTTTAAAATGATGTTGTGCTGGATTTCTGGGATCTTGACTATTGTATGTCTGGGTTTGTTTCTAATCAGGTTGATGTTATTTGGAGTTCTATATGCCTCAGTTAACTAAATGTCAAAGTATTTGCCCATATTTGGGAAGTTTTCTCCTATTACTTCTGCCCATATTCTTTCTATATCATTTGTATTGACTCCTTTCTCATTGATACCTACTAGTCTTATGTTGTTCATCTTTGCATCATCTTGCAGCTGCTGAATTATTATTTCCTGGATCCTAGTTATTTTTAAGAGATCTTTCCTTACCTTTTCATTAGCTGCAACAAAGTCTTCAAGGTCTGAAAGTGTATCTGCAATTTCATTCAAACGGTTTGACCAACTTCCTATTGAGTTTTTAATCTCTTGAATATCTCTTTGAATCTGCTCCATGCATTCTATTTCTTTTCTATATTTCTCATTCAAGGTTTCCATTATTGTTGTATTCTCTTCTTTTTTTATTATCAGTGTATTCTTTGGAAACATTAGTTCTCTCATAATTATCATTTCTTTTTTACTTGGGAGAATATTCATGATTTTCTTTATTTTTTGTAGTTTTTTTTTTTAATTCAGATGCTATTATTTCAGAGATTTCAAGTGCGTGACTTCCAGGTTCTTTTATACTACTGTTTCTTACATATGTTCTGAGTGGGCTTGGGGTCTGAGAATTCATTTTGTCTCTTCTCTTTGGCATTTTATATTTCAAAGAGAACTCTTTATTTTGACTTCTGTGGTATTTTTTGTATGAAAGTTTGATTGTAATTAGCTATAACACTGTGACCAAATCCTCTCTGTATAGAGTGTTCTTTAAGTATCTCTTCTGTGTCAAAAATTTTTGTTTTCTGTGTTTCCAATGTTTTGCCCTCTCTATTGATTGAGAATGAGATACTGGTTTCTATTGGCACTTCCTCTGACCTTTGATGTAAAGCTCTGATGCAGTTCTCACCCAAGTAATAAGAATTACCTTTCAATATTATTACCCAAGAGAGATCATATGGTTAAAATACATAAAGTTTTCTATTTACAGTACTACAATTAGCAACACTAATAATGGGTAATGAGATTTAGCAATTCACAAATTTTTGCAATTAATGGTTTGTATTTTCAACTATAAGACAAACATTATGACTGTACAGCTAAGCAGATATTAAGTTGAGAATTTATATTTAAATTAGTTCCCCTAAGTTCCTTCTTGTCAACTTTCCTTGATGTACCTGGAGTCTTCCAGACAGACTAGTTCATTCCAATTATGTGTTGCCACCTCTCTCTCAAGAGGGAGAGAGTGCTGTCATAGATCTGGGTCTAGCAGTATGCCTCAACTCACTGGTTCCATATCTACCAAGTTTGAACTCAGCCAGCTAAAAATTCTGGCACCCAATCCCACATGCCAGACCTGTCCAGTCAGATGTGGGTCTTAAAGGCCCATGCATTAAGAGTGTGACCCTATTCCTGGGGCACTACTGGGAACTGGAAGAACCTTAGGAATTGGGGCTCAGTGGAAGGAAGCAATGTTGGAACCACGCCCTTTAGGGGATACTGAGACCCCTATCACTTCCTATCTCTCCTTACCTCTTGGCCTTCAGGATGTGATTAGCTTCTGCTGCCTCCCACTCCCATCATGATACACTGCCTCACCACAGTCCCGAAACAATACAGGAGCTGACTAAGACAGCTGAAGTCTCCAAAATTGTGAGTCAATTTTGTTTTTCACTATATAAGTTGAAAATCTCAGGTATTTAGCAGTGAGAAGCTGACCAGCGCAGAAAATCAGCACCAAGTAACGGGGCTGTTGCTGTGATGCACCTATGAGGTACAGGGAAAGATTTAATGGATTTTTGGTAATATGAGTATGGGGAAAAAATTGGAAAATCATCCTGGAAACAGGTAAGAATTCTGTACTCAGACTTTAAGGGGTGATTCTATAAAGGCTGTGAAAATTGTAATGCTGACTATGCTTATAACGTTTCAAGTGGAAATAAGAACTCTACTAGAAATTGGATTAGAGGGAACTGTTACACCTTGGCAAAAAAGAAAGTGTGCTGTACATGTGCTCTGTGACATTTCAGCAGAGAGAATTTAAAGGGGACAGTTCATCTGCTGAAGATGGTTCAGGAGAGCTCACGTTCAGGCAGTGGCATGCAGTCAGAAATATGCATCCTTAGAAAGCTAGTACAGGAGGTGCTATTCAAGCCAGCCCTTTCCCTTTGGAGTATTTTTCCAAAAGAACTGAAATCATCATGCTACAATAATATATGTGCACCCATATTTATAGCAGTACAACTTACTATAGCTAAATCTTGGAAACAACCTAAATGCCCATCAACTGATGAATGGATTAAAAAAATGTATTTTTTGACAATGCTGTAAAAAAAGATAAACTTCAGGTTTTTTAGATAAGTGGATGCAACTAGAGACTGTATTGGTAAGTGAAATTAATCAGAGCCCCATGCACAAACATCATTTTGTCTCACTATTATGAGAACCTGAAAAAGTAAATAAAATCTGAAAGGTACAATAGATATTACAAAAGAGAAAGAATTTTTTCAATGGGAAGGAGAAACTGGAAAGAGAAAAAAGGTAAAAGAAAAAAGGGAAAAAGACATATTTATGAATACATATGCAGGAAAATTTGTTATATTTGTACAGTTGGCCTCTTGAAAGAAGCAGCTAATGCTTAAAATTTTATTGTTATTTTTCCTTTTAATATCTTATAACTTTGTTGTTGTTTCTTAACCAATTGTTCACATTTATATTTGGCAGCCTAAACTAGTTTGAAGATAATATCATGCAATACAGCAACATTGTTGAATTCCTACTACTTTGTTTATTGAAATTTTGTGTTGTTTCTAATGCTTTTTTCCTACTATTTTGTACTCTTTCTTAAAACAGTAAAATGAGCATCAGAAGCAAAGAAGAAAAGACCAGAAAACATGGAAAAACCTGGGATCTGGGCAGGAAAATTAAACATATTTAAAGGTGCAATCAAGGAAGATGCATTCCTTAGACTGGTATCACTGAAAAGAAATCAAGTGTTTTGCATCAAGATAATCAGAAAGATGCTCTAAGTTCAAGGCCCACGCATCTCAGGCTGAAATGTTAAAAGAATAAACTTGTTTTTAAAAAATTTCATTTAAGAAGTAGCCCCCATGGTCTCCTGTCTGCGCTGAGTTGCCTAAGGATGTCTTGTGCTCATTCATCTCCCCAAATATCCACCACAGAAGCACTTTGGGGTGGAGATAGGTAGGTGAAAGTGAGCCCAGCATACTTGGTGCTGGTAGCATGTCTGGGTACCAGTCACATGGTACAGGATTTTTAGGAATGCAGAATGCAAGGGTCATAGGAAGAAGGAGGCTTCCATCAAGATTTCCAAGCAACTTGGAAGGCAAGACAGTATGTGAGAGGGTCGGCATCTCTGCAAATGTGCCCTCCAGCATGATGCAGAAAGCTCTGAAGTGAGACTAATGTCACTGTGGGGATCCCAATGAGTTATAGGGGGCAGAAATGTAGCTTATCTGCTGAGGGAAGATGCAAGTAGTAAGGAGATAGTGGGGAGGGGCATGGGCTACAACCCTCAAAGAATGGGGCTTACAATGATCTTTGGAGCCCACTTCCTGCCATTTTGTGTTCCTGACAAGAGACATGGAGAAAGGACTTGAACATAAGGAAAATATAGGACCTCCAAATAATCCAAATAATATAAAAGAAAACTATAACTCTCAATCTCTCAATGCTGAGTTCATGTTCTCCAAAATTGAAGAATGAATTATGGAACAACCGAAGTTAAGAGTAGGAAATAGACTTATTAAGGCAAAGGCAGCTTCTATCTAAAATGGTTTGCTGCACATCCTACTTCTCAAGAAAGTTTTATGGACAAATGGCAGGTGTAAGGTGGGACAAAACTATGGTCAATCAATATGATTGTAAGTATATTCACTTAGGTAATAAATACTGCTGCCGTGGAGCAGCAAGCCACTGAGCAAGTGCACAGGGAAAGAAAAGAACTTTCCTTAGAGGAGATGGGCTGGGGAAGATTTATTCTCAACCCAAAGTGCCTGTTTAGAATAGCAATTATTGCTGACCATCCCGAGGGAAGTGTGTGGATGCATTCATTTCCTCTATACTGAGGCCTGACCTTCAAGGAATGTACCTCCAGTCACAGTTGTAAAGTGTTCTTATCTTGTGAACTGCCTCCTTTAAGGGCTTACTATGTCTGACTGCCTGTAATAATTTCAACTAAGCTGTTTATAATTCTTTAGTGTTTCCCCACCTGGGTTTAAGACATGTTTTGGTCTGATTCTGATATTCTCAAACCCTATGTTCTCCCTTTAAGAATAGAAATTCCAGTGCTATTGTATTTTAGAAATATTTAATTTTGTTTGATTTACATAAGCTATCTGAGCTTGGTTTGCCTTGAGTCTCAGGGGAAACTTTGCACTTGAACTTTTGAAGCCTGACACTCTTGGAGACGGAGTGAATGCATTTTGCACTGGGGATGCCTTTGTGCAAAGAACACAACAGTTTGATTCTTGAATGTCACCCACAGTCCCTTGTGCTGAGGCTTTGGTCCTCAGTCTGTGGTGCTATTGAGTAGTGGTGGAACCTTCAGAGTGTACAGTCTATGGGAAGGAATTTAGGTCACTGAGGTGTGCCTTGAAGAAGATACTGGGACCCTGGTCTTATCCATTTATTAGCTTTACTTCCCATCCATTTGTTACTTTACATCCATTTGTTTCCTACTTCTCTGCCTTGTGTTCCTTTCATGAGTTAATGAACCATGAGGCTCAGAAAAATGAACCAACCCATCATGCCCTGAAACCTTCCATGCTATGAGCCAAATTAGATATTTTATGTTTATAAATTATGTATCACAAATAATTGTTACAGTACAGGAAAGCTGACTAAAACCAAGTATAACCCAGAAAAGTTTATATATTTTCTATTACAAATATGTATACGTTGTTATTCATAGAAGTTTCATTTCCATTAGTGCAAAACTGAAAGCAACCCAAATGTCAGTCAGTCTACAGATGGATAAACCCATTCCAGTGTAGCCAAGCAATGGACTACTACTTTGTCATACAAAGGAACTAACCATTACTACATGAAACAGCAAGGCTGAAAGCCAAAAATATTATTTAGAAAGGAAAATATTAGGGAGACAATAGTGCGCCCAGCATGGCTTTATTCTAAAGAAATGTTATAGCTGGAAATAATGAAGTCCAGTCCTTACCCATGGGAAGCAAATCAAGGGCTGTCTGGAACCAGCAGTGCTGCCAGGCACTGTTTGGAAAGAAGCCGGGAAGTTTCAGGGTTGACAGAAGTGTTCTCCGTCTTGATTGCAGGGATCATTTAATGGGTAAATATATTTGTCAAAACTCATTTAACTGGGTGCATTTTAATTATGTAAATTATACTCCAATCAAGTATATTTAAATTTTTTAAATGCCAAAAGTTTAAGCATGAAAGAAGGTAGCAATAAAATTAAAATCATATCTGAGGCAAGAAATTAAGAATGAGATGCATCACTGGGTATTGTGTCAGAAAGCCAGGGAACTGTCAAGCCAATCACAGGTCATGGCAGTCAGCACCAGTGCAGGCACGAATTGGCCCCGACTGGCCAAAGACAGGGCAATTTGACCTCAAATTGAATAATATATGTGATTCACTAAAACATGGTTAATGTTTAGAAGCCCATAGTATTTTCATTTGAATATAGTTTTTCTTTCAAAATCAAGAAAAAGGGTCTGGCAAGATAGCCCAGTGGACAAAAACACATGCTTAGGCAAGCTTAGGCAAGTGCAGGGACCATGGTTCAATGGCTGACACCACCTGCCACGCTAGCCCTACTCCCATGGTGGGCTGAGCCAGTCCCAGAGTCTGGGCCTAGTGGAATACACCTGCAATCTTAGTGCTGAGGAAGCTGAAAACAGGAGGATCACTGTGAATTAGAGCTGCAGAGTGAGACCGTGTAACAACCAAATACAATTTAAAAAATCAGGAAAAAATTTAATTCCATTGGAGATACTAAGGGCTAGAACCAGATGAGACCCTGAAGAGCTAAGTTGAGCTTAGCCCTTGTCAATAGATCAATTATTCAAGCGATTAATGAGTTAGGTAGAAAATGGGTTATCTCAAGGGGAAGAACTGTGCATTTGGCTCCATTCCTTGGCCCACACCCTGCCCCTCCCCGCTGCATTCCTTGCACAGCCTAGGAATGTCAGTGAGAAGCCAGTCACTAAATGAAGAGCCTCAGCCAAGGAACAGAACCTCAACCTAAAAGCATACCTTTCCTTTTTTACTTTGCTCCATCTGTGTATTATATTAGGAGTAACAGAAAGAAGACTAGTTCCAATGGATTTCAAAGCAAGTGAAAAAGCAAGAACAAGGGAAAAAGAAACAAAGAGAGAGTGGGAAGAAGACTTAGTGTATGCTGCTTGCCAGGAGTGGACAATTGGACCACATCTTTCTCTCCCTGAAAATAAACAGTGTCACAAATTAAGCATCTGTCTTGTGTTGACTGTACAAAGTGCATGACACCAAAACCAAATATGTCCTAATGATGACCAATTCTCCCAACGAAAGAATTGCACTATTAGAAAAGCAGTCATAGAATTAGAAAACTCCATATTTTAAAACACTAATTAAAATAATTGGTTCAATTAATGACCATCAATAGGAGAATAGGTAAAACCCATCTGGGTATATTATCATAGTGAAAATATTTGTAAAACTAGGCTATTCTACCTGTATACACAGATTAGTTTCAGTATTTTGGGGGAACAACAAGAAATCATGTGAACCCTGTTTCTAACATAATATGATAAAATGTACTTGCCCCAAACTCTGAACACGAATTTAATTAAGTTCACAGTGCTAACTCTCATGCATGAGAAATAGGTAGGAATAAAAGAATGCATTGAGTGGCACCAAACTGAACAGTCGGGATTATGTAAGGTGCTCTAATGTAGGACCAGAAATGATGTTGCAACTGAAAGAACGTTATATGAAAGCTGATGAACTGAACTGCCCTCAGAATGAGTGATGTGCTAGTTGGTCAGGATAGAAAAATGAGAAGCCAAATAGACAGGAAGTTCTAAATATACTACATCGCGTGGTTGGGCTCCTGAGTCTGTGGAAAGCTATAAACTACCAATTAATATTTTGTGGCAGATATTTAGGTAACACAAAATAAAGTCTTTACCATATAAAAAAACAATTAGAAATAAGAAAGTACAAAAGTTCAAAATACTATATTGATATTATAAAATAGAGACTTAGATAATTTTGAAGTTGGAAGGTGTTCTTCATTAAAATGCAAAATACAAAATCTGTGAGTAAAAATTCTGATAATCTAAAATTAAATGTCAAAATTGAAATGTTATTTTTGCAAGTGAAAATCAAACCCTTAACTGGGGAAGCACTTTAAACTTACACATTACACACTACATGGAAATTTCCACAAAACAATGCAAATAATATGAAAGGAAAGTGGGTAAGAATAACTTCTACATGAGGAAATAGTGATTTATACATAATTAAATGATGTATACAAAAGGAAAACAGCATGAATGAATAGCATATACAAAAAGATATATTAGCTTTGTTACAACACAAAATCAAAATAAAGATCCATAAATAACACAGTAATAATATAAGCAATAATATAAGGATGAGCAAAACAAATGGATGACTATAAATAAATGTATATCAAGATATATAATAAGGGTTGGATTTATTTCACTTATGAGTATGATCTCTAGTTACATCTATTTGTGTATAAAAGCCTTGAGTTTTTTTATAACAGTAATACTCCATTGCATAAAAATACTACATCTCTTTTATCCACTCTTCAGCAGATGGACATTTGGGTTGTTTCCAAGATTTACTTATGACAAATAGTGCTAGTACAAACATAGGTGCACATACGTTGCTGTGGTATGACGTTTTCAGTTGTACTGGAAAAGTACTCAGGAGGAGAGTAGCACAGACTCACACATGTAAACATCATATTGTTTCCCTAGAATAAGAACCTGAAAGATTAAATAAAATCTGAAAGGTATAATAGAAACTATGACATTATGACAGGGAAAGAAACAGTTCTAAAGAAAGGAGCAACTGAAATAAGGGAAAGGAGAAAAAAGAGAAGAAAAGAAAATATATATATATATATACACACACACATATATGCAGAATAGCTTGGATAATTGTATTGCTGTTTCTACTGATCTATTGAAAGGAACAGTTAATGCCTAATTTTTATTTCTTTTTAAGTGTTTGACCATTTTGTCATGCTTATATCTGGTAAGCTGAACAACTGATTTGTAGACAGTCAGTGTGCAGTATAACAACCATTGTTGAATTCCTATTTGTTTACTTGACTTATTTGTTTAGTAAAATTCTGTATCCTTTCTAATTTTTTTTATTTTTATTCTCTTTAAAAATCTTTCAGAAATCAGGATATATAATAAAAATTTTCAGCCATAGTATAGGAAAGAAAAAACTTCAAGATTTCTTTTCTCAGCCACTCTTGGCAGAGAAACAAGTGTGTGCCCTGATTCTGACAGTGGGAGCGGCTTTTCCCTACTTATGATGTACATTTTCATATGGAGAGTCATTAGCACAATAATCTTTCTGACTCTGTAATCATTTCTTCAAGAAAAATGACTAATTTGCTTGGGGAATTTGGAAATGGAAACTAAGAAAAACTGTGTATGTAACATGCCTTCTTTCTTTTCCATTTCCTGACAGCATGATAGCTGAAAACCTGCCAGGTTTCAGCACGTGCTGACCCCAGGGATAAGCATTCAGCCCATGTGATAGCACCACTCCAAAGAGTGAAGAAGAACCAGCCATCTAGCGCTGAGACTCGGTGTGGAAACTTTCCTTATCTAGTGGCGTGGTCTCGGTGTCTGTCTCCGCAAGGTACCTGTGTTGAAATGATCATCCCCAGTGTTATTTCTCTGGGGGCTGTGGGGCTGTGACTGCATCACAGGAAATAGCTCCCTTTTGGGGGATTTAAGTCTTCACTCCAGGGCCTCAGAGAGGTGCTTGCCCTCTACCTAAGAAGACAACTGCAAGTCACCAGCTGCAAGAAGCAAGCGTCTCCAGACATGCATCTCCTGTCCCTTCGAACTTCTACTTTCCATCCTCAGAACTGTGGGATATAAATTTGTGTTTATAACGTGCTCAGTTTATGCAGAAATCATTGTTTTAGAGGGCCAAATGTGTAGACAGTTGCAGAAACAAACTACTTTATGTAAGACCAATGTTCTACAGTTCCTGTCTAACAGAAAGCCAAGATCTAGGGA
This sequence comes from Ctenomys sociabilis, assembly GCA_004027165.1. Lineage (NCBI taxonomy): Eukaryota > Metazoa > Chordata > Mammalia > Rodentia > Ctenomyidae > Ctenomys > Ctenomys sociabilis. Next base: position 3,370 of record PVKA01040074.1, on the reverse strand, counting down.
TGACACTGCATAACAGGAAGAAGATATCACCTAGTGAGAGGGTAGCAATGTGCAAATTCAGATCTCTCTCTTGTAAAGCCACTAACCCATGATAGCGGCCCCACCATTATGAATATATCTCACTCGTGCACCTCTCAAGGCCTCTCCAAATGCTGTCAGCATGTGAACTTGCAGATTAAATGTCCAATACATGACCTCAGGAGACACAGTCAAACCACAGCCATCTGTGCCTATATGAATAATTTGTGTTAAAAAGTAAAGATATCAGTGTAAATGGTTACCACTGAGATGCTTAAAATTTGTGATTTATCAATACTGTAGACTACTGTGTAAAAGCTCTGAAAACTAAAGAAGAATGCATGTGTATATAGGACACAGGTATCACATATGTGTAAATTAAATGACATGTTTTCTAAAATATCCTTTTCATGCACAATGACATTAATAATCCAAATACTGCACGTTAGCAAGATATTTTTGAATTAAAATTTTTTTGGGAATTTGTATGTAAGATTATCAAATTCATTTTGACAATGCTTTGTTCTTAGGAGACTATTAAGAATGAGACAAAGGACACTGTCAGCATAACCTAGTCCCATGTAATTTTTCAGAAATTTTTTAACTCAAGCTCTAGATCAGTAAAGCCCCGGGGTGAACCCTGGGCCAGGCCTCCGGGCCCTTTCTCCTTCCTCTCCAGCAGGGCTCCCTGCTTGGCTTCCCGGCCCTCATGCACCAAACAGCTTTGTTCTCCAAGCCCTTGCACCATGGCATTTCTGCCTTGGAACCCAACAACTCTACTTACTTTTCTGTCTTTTGAGAGAGGGTCTCACTATGCAGTTCAGTTCCCATTTCAGGCTAGGCTGATCTCAAACTCACAACAGACCTCCTGCCTCAACCTCAGTGCTGGGATTATAGGTGTGTGCCACCATGCCTGCCTCAGTCACCATCTTCCTAGTGCTTATCCATAGTACAAGAAGCAGAATTCTGACTGGAATTTCTGTGACTGCAAAGCAAATGAAACCTTTTGTTTTAGCTCTGTGTGTGGGAAAAGCTAACAGACAACATATAAAACAGAAAGACCTGCTGGCATTTTCATTTGCCACTGGAGGAGTAATAACACCAATACTTAAGTACTATGGAAGCTCAAGGAACATTTTACAGGTGGAGAAGGCTGGAGCAGGGAAGGGAGAAGCCCCTGAAACCCAGGATTGACAGCTGCAGGCAGCATTCCTAGGTAAAAACACCAGATATGGGTGGTACTTCTTAGGATAAAATGCTTGCAGCCAACCCTTCTTCTTTTGCCAGCATTCTTTTTTTTTCCCATGTTGATGTTTTTTTTTCCTCATTCTTTCTTTGTATAATTTTATTGAAGAACAAATAGAAATGAGACAGTTTCAAATCAAATGATTAGAACAGATTCAATAATTAATACATTGCATATTGTTTTTTTAGTGGTTATTTGTTGTACAAGGAGCAAGCATGATATTCTTTTTACAAACACTATTAGAGCAGATGCCTCTATTCATTGAATTAAGAGAATGTAGCTGTAAACCTTTTTTTTAAGCTAAATTATAGTACAGTTTCAATAACTAATACTTTTTACATTGTTATCTTCCTAGTGGTTATCCATAGTATAAGAAGTAGACAGGAGGATGTCCTGTCCAAACACTATTAGTGCAAATCTTTCTTCTCATAGAATTATGTGAAAGTACTGCATATTTATTCTAACTGTTCTATATAAACAAATACAGAATAGTCCTTCCTTTATATTCCCTTTTGTTGTTGTTGTTTAGTCCTATCAGAGATGTGTATTCTCTTGTCATTCAATTATTATAGGTGCTTGAATTCAGCGAAACATTCCAGCATTCTTGCTCAACTGTGGCTTTCTGAGTTCCTCCCATCTGAAATTGCACACCCTCACCCCCATTTCCTGTACTCTGTGCCTAACATTCTCCTTGACTTATTTTTTTAACCCAGTTTTTATTAACTTTTCACAGACTATTAGATTTTCTGACTGTTTTTTTTTTTTTTAGTTCAGGGGAAGAGGGCATCCATCTAAACTATAATTAGTCAGTGAGCTCCTGATGCCACAGTTGCAGTTTGCCTTGTTGCCTGGTGTAACCAGAATCCGTGAGTCCTTACCGACACCAGGTAGGCGTTCAACATTTGTTGGAAAAACAAATAAGGAAAGCTGTTATTTGAAGTATTTCATGTAAGTATTTTTTCCTTCTGTTAAAAGAGAAAGAATAAATGTTGGAATGAAATAAAATCATATTGCATTCACTAATAATCATTTGAGAAGAACATCTAAAATATAGCCTTAAGATTTAGGTAAATAAAGTATATTGAGTAGAAAGGGTTTTTAGAGATTATAAAATTGGGCTAGAGAGTAAGGAAATAGATTCACTCATAGGCACTGTAACATATACCTGAAATCCCAGCATTCAAGAGGCTGAGGCAGGAGGATCTCCACAAGTGTGAGGCATATGCAACACAGTACATTTAAGGCAAGCCTGAAGTAAGTTGTTTAGAAAGAAAAAAGAAGTAAGACTTTTTTATATAAAATAGTCTGAATTATGTACTTAACATAAATTAAACATTAGCAAGCTAAGAGAGTGATCATATTGTCATATTTAAAAACATTATAATAAATGTTAGTCTGTATTTTTCCCTTTTCCTCTTTTGTCTCTAGAATAAGGTCAACTATTACAATTTTCCTTAAAAGAAAATGCTGGTTTTCAAATAATTTCACCCCCTGGTATAATGAATTTATTTTCTTCTAAATATACTGAGTATTTGCTACATAAATGTACAGTTTTGCTTCTGTAAATACAAAGATAAACTCAACATGTTGTTTGACATTGAGCTACTTATTTTCTATTGACAGAAGGACAAGATTTACACTAAAAGTACTGTTAATAGTCAAGGTTGTATCTGGTTTGACATCACAATAGACAAATGTTTAATTTAGAATTTTAATCATAAGCACTTAAAGAGATATCACATGGTATTTAAATGGATTTCATCATTTTAAGTCTTTTAAGTTACATTATTTCATTTTTATATGGAAGTCCTTGGGCAAATCACGAACAGTTCAATTTTGTGACATATTTTCTCTTCACTGGGTTTCATGATTATTTCAAATGATAAATAACAATGTGGTAACTTGCCATAAAATTCACTGGCATCAACATTCATGTTCACTGCTATCTTTTTTCTTTTGTAAATAGAAATTTTTCCCTGAAAATGGAAAAGATGCTAGTGCATAAGTTGCTGCCCCTCACAGTATTTAATCTAAGAATTCAATGCTACATGAATACTTTTCCACTCAGATATATTCTACAATTTATAGCAAATGATTTGAACACAT
>PVKA01040073.1:0-19020 GCA_004027165.1 Ctenomys sociabilis | reverse complement strand
TCTCTTTATCTGTTACTCTGAAAACATCTTCCAAGAACTCTTTAATATAAAGTAGTATTAGTGTTTCTCTCTTAAAGCTGAATATCACATCTATTAGCAGCCCACACTAAGGCTAATTGCAGTAATGTAATCTTGGCAACATTTTTATAACTGCTCATGAAGCTTACATAGCCAAAGGGGTTATATTATCTTATAATAATATTCTCAGGGGATTTTTCCTTAACATATTATAGTAGCATGAATAATAGCTCAGGCCACTGGCCAAAGATAGAATTAGAGTAAGGGTGATGATATCTTGGTAGTATAAACTACAAAATATTTTTAGTTTATATCTGGGTTGGCTGGAATGAGTTACAGCTAGTTAAATAAAGGTTCCTTTTTTTTCTCTTTGACACATAAAACACTTGATTGTTATTGAAAAGGAGAGGGCAATAAGGAAAAGTAGAAAAATAAACAGAACATAACAAAAAAAGAAATACAAAAATAATTAAAGTACAGCAGTTTTCAAAGATTGAATGAAAATTGCTTTGGACAGACAAAATAAAGCTCAGAATTGATTCTTTCAAAAAGCAAAACCGAAACATCTTATACTGCATTAAATTTTAGTAGTACATACAATAAAGACATGAGAAGCATAAATATCATTTAAAAATCTAGGATTGAAAATAAAATAAAAAGCTGGGATTATTTATTTTGGAAGTGACTTGATTTTTTTTAAGATCACAAAACAGCCTTTTCAGCTTATTTCTGTTCTAAACAACATTACACACACAAGCAAGGAAGCAGGCAACACAATGCAAAGTGTGAAGGGAGAAACAAAGGCTTTTGAGCCAATGGGCATGCTTAGCTAGACACACTGAGCTGGGAAGAAATACTCCAGAATATCATGGAGTGTACAGGAAGAGAAATAAAGAGCCAGGCTAGACCCTGACCACTGTATCATCCAATAGAACTGATCGTACAATCCGTTTACAAAATATCAACAGACAATGTAGTAAAGGAACATTCTATTCATGCTGTGGAGTTGCTGGAATGTTAGCCAAGAGCATTCTCTGCATCCAGATTTATGGATCATGCCAGGCCATAAAAAAGACAAGGACCCTTGTCAGTGCTGGGGACCACACTTAGCCCGAGTTTTTGTTCCTAACCTTTTTTGGTGTGTGCGATACCAGGGATTGAACGCAGGACCTTGTGCTTGCCAAGCAAGCTGCCAGCTATCTCCTTGGCCCTTTGTTCCATATTTTATTTTACCCGGATTTTTGTTCTATCACTCCCTTCCTGAAAATTCAAATAAACTCACCCTCGCTCCCCAGTTCTCCCTATCCTGGCATGTCTACATGTCTTCCAGATTTCATGAGCTCTCCAAGGCTGCCCTTGCGTTCCTCTGCCGTGTTCTTGCCTGCCGCTCTCTGTGCTCAATCTTTACTTCATCATTTCCCTGGAGAAGTTATCAGGTTGAGTTTTCCAGTGTTTCTACCAAAAAAAAAAATCCACATTAAGTATTTGATATTTTTAGTAACTGCTGAGGGTTTGTGAGGCCATGCCCCTAAATTTCTTCTCCTTCACTGCTTCCCTCTCCTTTCATTCAGAGTATTTCCTCCCCCTCTCTGAAATTCTGATGCAACCTGACATGCATGCCCCGAGGGAGTCCCCACCACCTTCATGAATTTGCTCATATCCTTAAATTATTAATGTTCAGTAAGATTTAGTCACCACCTTTTCCTAGCTCTGAAAGTATAGTGTAAAGTCAGCAGCCTTTGGAAGGTTGTAGGATATATTTTAACATCTGCTTTTCCATTTCTGATATTCCATTGGAAGAATTAGACTGGTCTTAAAAGGGTTGGCCTGAAGCAAGCCTAGGGCAGAATTCTCTGGGGACTGAAGGAATGAATGAGGTATCGCCCTTTGTACGTGTGTGTGCATACATTGTGCACAAACACCCTCTTTCATACATGTTAGAAATGCAATGAACACTTCTGAGAAGCTCTAAGTATTCCATGTGGAGTTGGTTCTTTGGGTATCATTTTGATAGCTATTCAGAATGTGCTGTGAATTTCAACATCTTTTCCTTTGTCACATTATTGGATTGTTGTTACTGGGTTATATTTCTTACTATTTTCTGGAGCTAATAGCTCTTAAATTATTTGTTTTGGAAACACTCTTTCTTTCATTAATTTTCTCACCAATGAGCAAGACCTCAGATGAAAGAAATTTCAAGAATTAGTCTGACTTTCCTGTTCACGTCAGTGTTGCAGTTGTCCGCCTGGTAGTGCATGTAACTCCACTCTACATTCTGTACAATCCTGTTTGGTGACTGCCATTGTCCCTGGCCCTGTTTAAGGGCTGGGCCATTGTTAGTAGGAGCTAACATTGTTAATCTTCTTTCCCTAGATTAACTGAGAGTTGACCTAATCGAGGTTAAGATAATGTAAGGTTTGCCATGACCATCTTGAAGTTTCATGTACAAAAATTCAGTGGTACTCAGGAAAGGACATAAATAATATTATAAATATGCAATTGGGATTATTATGTGGGGAGCTATCCTGACTGCAGAGGACAGAAAATCTATGATTTTCTACAACACATAGAAGAATGAAGAAACTGGCCCTTGATGCTTGTTCTCTACCACTAAATCATCAGCTTATTTTCTAACTTTGGATTTTGTTGGATGACCAAATATTTTGCATATCCTCTGAGCCACTTTTTTCCTTTCATTCCGCCAGCCTGGATGTGTTCCTGTTATTAGGCTCTGCAATTTTGGCTACTGCATATTTTCATGTCACTTTATGTTACATCCTGTAAATCATGTAATTTTGGTGGTGATCTGCCTATAATTCCATGTCTCATTCATATAGAGAGGCCACTTTGTTTACCCCTGACCTACATCCCTGGTCTTATAATCATTATCATTATTGTAATGTAATTATTATAATTATTAATTCCATGCTCTGTTTCCTATATTTTTAATCACCATATTTGATATCACAGTGTACTTTGTCATAGAGAAAGAAACCTTGGAAATATTCCTTTTTCTCCTTCCCTTCAATATCCCCCTGAGGACCACATCATACTGCATTGGTCTCCTGAGTGTCTCTAAGTGCAGAGCACCCTGTGCCTTCCTCAGCAGGACTGCTCGGTCACTTGTCACTGGACTGCTGCAATGTGCACCTGCCACTGCCCAGTTTCCATTGCTTTGTCCAGCAATTCAAGATATCTTCCAGGAAAAGATTTCTAAAATAAAGTTTTTGCATGCCATCTTCCAGTTTAAAAATTATAAGTGTTTTTTTGTCCTCTGAGAATAGAGTCCCAAGCCCTTTTCATGACTTTTAAAAATATTTTTCTTGTTCTTTACACTGACTATCTTGGCAGTATGAATGGCATGACCTAATCATGCTGAATTTTTTAAAAAAATCTCTCTTTAGGACTTGTTTTCTCACAAATTGATGATGTTTCAATTCATTCCATTCATGTATTTTTTTTAATTTATAAGATTTAGCAATTTTTTTTATCTTCCAACATGCCCGGGCTTCCATTTTATGTAAAGTATCCCTGTGAATCTTTAAATTTTTTCTACAGGGTTCCCCAGTGTCACTCCATACCTCTTAATTCTAAGGAGTTGGCTTTCTTATCTGATTCTTACTAAACACTCTGAGCTTTTGGAGCTGGGCACCATTGCTCATTGTGTTTTGAATGTGCTCCTGTGTCTGGAACACAGTAGACCAGCAATGCTTGTTTCACAATGGACAATAATCAAAAACCAAAATTGCTAATGCGAAGCCTAAAGGGCAGCTCTATGTGACATCATTTCAACTTGTGAGAAAGAAAACCATCAGAGAGCTCATTGTTTATTTCCAATTGTCCTTTTGATTGCACATGGCCAACTTCATGATTGTTTTGGTGGTTTTGCTTTTGATTTTAAGTTAGATATTTCCCACATTGCTTTCTGGATTTATATTGCATTTCTTTTCTGCAGTGTTTTAGTGAAAACTCAGTTGGGTTAAGTAAGAGTTTAAGACACTGAAGAGAAAAATGCAATTAAGATACCATTTTTAATCATTAAATATTAATTACATAATATTAAATAAATGAAATTTCTGGTTGACTTAAGAAAAACTAAACCTTTTAGAGACAGGGTGACCTAAGAGAATGATCTCCTATAACTAATTCTTGGCAGACAAGATGTAGCAATTATGAAGACACGGGAGGTCTTGTGTTAACAGAACATACAAGTAAAGTGGGACCTGGGTTTGTCAGGTTTGCTTACAAACAATTTGGTTCACAAACAGAAACATTTTACAAAATTATGTTTTATTTGCAGATTATATCAGGTGACAAACATGACCACAGCCATCTTCCCCACAAATACACAAACGTGGCCGTCTTTTCTAAAATCATAGAAAAAATTTAGTTCATGACCCAAAGTATCACTGTATTTCAAAATCTCAGAGATGTATTACTACAAATGTCCATTCTCCCTCATGTTGTAAATCAGTTGCTTGGAGAACGCCTCGATTCCACACAGGCAGTCAGGTGCCAGCTTGATAAAGCACTCCTCTCCCGGAGGTACACGGCTGGGAACACGGGGACTCAGCGAAAACACCACAGTGAGACTGGAATACGGTCCGTGGCAATTTGTAACCACAGATCTAGGCTGACACTTTTTGTTGTGGGCACATTTAGTGGCTTTTGTCTCATTGCTGGGGAGCTGGGAACGAGAGTAACAGGACCATTCCTGAGCACTTCCTCCACTGTCTTCTGGAAGCTGCATCACAGCTGAGATTCTAGTGGTCCAGTTTCAAATGTTCGCAAAATTTTTGAAGTATAAGACAGCAAGTCCAAGCCTCTGTCTTTCTAGTGAGCAGGATTAAATTTTTTGAGACTCAATTCTTAGGGTTCAAGTTTTAGAAATTTTTATATATCATATATATGTCTAACATATATGAATCATATATTTATATACTATATATCATGTATAAATGTATACATTTCTATTGAATTTCATGAAGAACATTAAATAAAATAAATTAAACAATTAGGCACCATTTCCACTTACAGCTAGGGTTATACTGCAGAAAGAACTATTGTCACATCATGCAGAAGCTCAGACTTCGCTGAATCTGACCTCAGCCCCAGCTGTGACTGTTGCTGCTCTCAAGTTCTCTGGCACTGAGCTGTTTTTATTTTTCCTTCCCTAGATAAGCTTTCCTCAATTTGAGCTTTGTTTCTGGGTAATGACTGTGGTGTGGTGTTCCCCATCCTCCTTCAGATCTCTCTAGACTCTTTCCGCTTTACTTTTTCTCATCTTAGGTGAGGATTTGTTTTTTATTTTTATTTTTATGAATTATATTGAGAAACAAATAGCAATGAGACAGTTCCAAAACAGATTAATTAGACAGTTTCAATAATTAATACACTATATATCATTATCTTCTTAGTGGTTTCATAGTAGAAGATGCAGACATAATTTCCTGTCCAAATACTATTAGTACAAACCTTTCTTCTCATCAAATTAAGAGAAAGTAGTTGTATATCTGTCCTATTTTGTATATACAGATACAAAATGGTTCTTCCTTTGTATCCTCTTCTTTGTTTAGTTTTGTTAGAGATGGGTATTTGATGGCCATTTAAACATTGTCGGTGTGTGAATACAGCAAAATAATTCAATATTGTCCAGTAGTCAATGATAATAGTGGGTTATCAATAGGACTCACAATGGCAGAAGTTGTTGACTTGAGCCTTTCACCACTTTTCATTAAGTGAGGATTTAAGGGTCTCTTATTAAAGTATGAGTTTCTAGAAGAGGATTCTGCACTCTGTCGTGTTCGTATGTGCATTTCGCTCTTCTGCTGGATAGTTTTGGCTGTGAACGTGGCTGTCCGAGGATCGCCTCCACTACTGGTGAAGTGCCTTCTGGGGTGCATTCAACGCTGCTTTCAGAGATACTTGACGTGCATCAGCAAATTGATGGGAGAGACTCAGTCTGAATGTGGGTGACCTAACAGGACAAGGAGCAGAGGAGGGATTTTGTTTAAGCATCTGTGGTCAACTACTAGATAGGGGTGTCTGTATTGTGATGCGATGTGTGTGTGTGTGTGTGTGTGTGTGCATGTGTGTATATGTGTCTGTGTGTATGCATGTGCATGTGTGCGCGCTCATATATTTAGCGTGTGTGTGCGTGTGTGTGTGTGTGCATGTGTGTGTGCATATGGTACTGGAACTTGAATCCTTGTTTTTTAGACTAAGCTAGAAATCCAGCCCTCTGTCTTAGTTTTTATTTTGAGATACAATCTGGCTAAAATGCTAATCTGCCCACCCTGGGCTCTAATTTGTGGTCCTGTTGCCTCAGGCTCTAGGAGTGGTGAGCTTGCGGGCCTGCACCACTGCAGGCCTGAATGTGCTCCTTCACTGCCACTCTGTCAGACTCCACATTCTCTAGCCTTTGAACTGACTGCCTTCAGTGGCTCCCCAGGACGTTTCCAGGCCTTCAAGCTCAGACAGAGGCTGCAAGCTTGATCACTTTCCAGAGAGGTTCAACTTCTTGACTTGAGAAGTACTGGTTTTTCTGGCTCTGCAGTTCACAGACAGCTGTATGTGCCTATACTGTATTTCATTCTGTGAGGCAGTCTAACAAATTCCCTCTTACAGTTACATATATTTTACTGTTTCTACTCCTCAGGAGAATCCTGACTATTACAGTTTCCTAATATTTACCCATCATTTTAGTAAGCGTTTTAAAAAAGAACTGCATTTTACCTGGCCTCCTACTGACTGCTCTAGTGGTAATTAAAGTGTTTTGTACAATAAGTGGTATGAATGATGAGGCCCGTGTCAAATGCCCCCCCTTGGAGGGGGAGAGATGTGTCTTAGTCAGTCCGATTAGATATTCATGGACTGACTGATGGAAGAGAGGGTTCCTGAAAGGGAAGATGGACCCAAGGAGGACAGAGTGAATGTCAACTGTGTACAGAATTTCAATATAAATAAATACTTGCACATTTATTGAAGATACCCTATGTGTAAAAAAGGTGCATGATGAATTTTCATTTAAAATACATTGAAATAGCTTTGTATATTGTCATTTAAAATGTAAATGAAATTTATGTTTATGACTGATTTAGGTATTTTATGAAATTTTCATAGAAATATGTCTATTAATGTTTTAATACATTTTTTACAACTAACAGTTATAATTTCAAAGTGAGTATAATATGCCTTAATTTGCAAATCATCAAGAAATGGGGTTTTCATGCTGAAATAAAAACATTGTTATAATTTCAATATTTCAATATTTAATCAAACTGTAATTTATTTGTGTATTTATTTGTGATTCTGTATTTTTTCCCAAGATACAAGGATTTAACTAGCAGAATTGATTAAAAATTTCTTGTCTTTATCATTTGCCTTCACTTACCCCTTCTAGTCTACACTGGAATTTTCTGTAGAATTTCCTTGTTCTACCTTATTATAGTTTTAAGCTCATACTAAAGTATTTTTTAAAAGCCAAAATAATACCACATGATCAGGTATAATTTTTAAATTAAATACCCTAGCCTGTTTAGTGCCACTGTGGTTGAGTTCTGTTAGACACCTTAGTAGTTCATAGAGAGCTCAATTTTCTTTTTTTCTTTCCTTCTTTCTTTCTTTCTTTCTTTCTTTTTTTTCTTTTGGATATCTGCACACAGCAAGAAGGAGGCAGGAGCACCTTTTGAGTGTGCCTTTCATAAAGGCATTAAGGCCACTCATGAGGACCCCACCCTGCAATCTACCTACCTACCAATGCCCCTAACTCCTAATGCTGTGGTATGGGAGTTAGGTTTCAACAGTTAAATTTTAGAGGAAACATAAGTGTTCATTCAGTACACTTACTGAATGATTATTAAAATAATAACTGGATTTATTAATGATCTGAATGTTTACTTTAGTAAACATACCATGTTTACACATCATAGTAACATTATTACTGTGAAATGATTTATCATTATGCATTGTTTTTTAGGCCCATTAGATCTTTGAGTTCCATGAGCCATTCGTAGACTGACTGATTCCTTCAAGGGGAGATAGACACAAGGAAGGGTCCACTTCTTACAGCTATTTGTTCCTAGACATGTTTTCTAAACAGATAGTAACAGAGTGATCAGAACATCAATTTGTTTTTGACACTAAATCCCAAGTCTTACAGATGAGAAACTCAATCCTATTCACTATGCCTTGTGTAAACAACAAACACAAGTACTAGATACCACACTAATTTGGCTACAAATTTGCCATGGCCCCTTCCTAAGATTCCTTAATTCACTGTATAACTTACAGAACTCAGAGAGATATATTGCTTTTTATTTGTTCACTATAAAATATATGATGAAGAAAACAAGTAAGTAGGCAAATGAAAAGGTGCATAGAGAAAGTTCTAGAAAGTTCGCTCATAAAGAGACTTTTGTTCTCTTGGTGTGTGGCACATTCAATAGCCAAAAAATTCTCCAACACATGCTTTCACTCTGTAAGTATAAGTGCATTTTAACCGGGTTTGGTGGTGCTCTCTTAACTCTCTGAAGGTGAGTGTGGGGGTAAAATGGCCATGAATCCTATCATGGTTTGACCTTTCTACAAAACAGTTTATTTCATGAATACATTAAGAAACCTATAAATAATTGCCTCACTAGGACAGAAGAATCTTTTCTTAGCCACAAAATTTCAAGTTTTATAGGAGCTCTGCATCAAGAATCAAGGCAAAACATCAAATATATAACCAAGATACTTCTCCCACTCCCATTAGGAGCTCCATGGTCAGATTGGTGGACTGAATCAACTCTGTGTTTCTTATTGTATTATAATGTCACAAGTAGCATGGAGAAGAAGGGATTATGTGGTTAGGGATTTTTAAGAGTTTGGTTTATCATTTCATCAAGAAACTTGATACAGTTTTAGTTCAAATCTAATTGAATCAGAGTTGAAACTTATATATCTTTTAGTACTTTCTACATCATTTTTTAATGAGCAAATTATTAAAAATAATATTTTAAATATCACATCATATTACATTTTATGAAATCTTAAGTACACACACATATATATGTACATACATATATGCCTCCTACTTATGAAAATTATGTTTATAGTCATTTAATTCTTAATATCTCAGGTGTAAAGTGTCATAGAGCACCTCTTTTGAAAAAGATTGATACTTTTGACTATTCCTGTTATCAGTGTTGTATTGCTTTCAATACAAACATATTTCTCTCAAATTAAATTTAACCCACTTCATAATGTTCCAAAATAATTTCTTAGAATGCTGTAGCAAAGACTGTTTCTTTGGATGGTATGTGAATTCTTCATTCCAAATCAAATGTGCAATTTGTTTTAAAGAACGTATGATTTCTGTTTCTGGTCCAACAGTTGCTTATTTTTTGTATATGAAATGTTATTCATTTTAATATTAAACTTACAGAAATTTACTTTCTTTACTGTCTCACCTTACAACTATATCATAATTGCAATTTGTCTCTTAGCATAACTTTTCTTATCTGTTCTTATGTAAATTGTCTTTTCATTATTTTTATTATCAAAAATTATTTCCTAGAGTAACATTTGGATTCTGTAATTAAGTGGGAAGATATTGCTCCACTGGTCATGTCCAGATGAAGCAAACAAGCCAGTTAGTTGCTCTTCTTTACCAAAAGTCCAGCTGATTTCTTGCTGTAAGATATTATAGTACAGAAATAGATTTTCATTATGACATGAGGCAGTTCTGAACTATGGCCCATCTGAGAACTTCTGTCCCTCATTCTTACTCTCTCTGGAGGTCTTATTGGCTTCAAAGGGGGTTTTTGAAATATGTTTCATGTGAAAGCTACAGAATAATAGTTCTTGCAGAAATATATTTTCTAGTGAACAGTCAGATTTGCACAACAGAGCAAGAATGCCAGTGTGTTTTCAACTGACATGTGGAAATTTCTGTAAAATGGCGTGTGTTGATAAAAGAAAATACTTTCTTCATTTTGTGCTTATTCTCTGTTGTTTTGGACCTTAACAGTTTACAAACATGGCTGGCTGCACCCATGAACCAAAGAAACTAATCTTTAAAATAGCATGTTCAATATTTAAAAATGACATTGAAATGTTTCCCTTTGTTCACAGAATGCATACAGTAGTCCTACAGAAAGCATGAACACCCTCAAGGTGAGAGCCAAGCTTATAGATCAACAGGCCAAGTCAGGCAACTGTTGCTATGTTATCCAAGGGGACATCACTGCAAGATTGAACCCTGATAAGGTGCAGACCCCTCCCTACTTAACCTGGAATGGAAAAAGAATTGAACAAAACTCCCAAACCTCTCAGATACACCTTCTGCCTGTGAAACTTGCAAGCAGACAATAGCTCAGGGTTCTGTGGAAAGTTGAAGTGGATGCAATCCGGGTTTGGGGGCACTCTAAAGCTGCTTTTAAAACAGTCTGCAGGGTAATCTGAGGACTAGCTCCAGCAACCTAGTTCTTGGTATATTTTAAACCCCACCTCTAATTTACAACCTACAACATAGTTTCCTTGGCAATGATTCATAAATCTTCACTTCACCTAGACAACTGCTGTGTGACAATGGCATTTTCTCTGGAGCAGATTCTATCTCTACTAAGCCTGCTTTCCAGACCATGGAGGCTTCTGCTTAGAGAATGCCACCCAATGCCAGTCTTAACAAATGCACAGCTTTATTGAAAATGTGCTAGTGCTTTACATTGTTATGCAGGCCCATGGTCATTAAAATTTTATCATACAAACCCTGCTGTCTGCATAGAAGAGGAATTGAAAATGTTGGCCAGGGATCATCTCATATTTTATCAGAATCTCCTGAAAGGGAAAGCCAACATATTTAGAGCAGGAAGGAACCAAAATAACATTACCCATAATTTAAATAGAACAAAATGTCAAAAACCCTGAAACTGACATTTATCTACTGCAGTTCCCTCTCACAGTCATCTTGAATGTCTCAGTTTCCCAAAGTTGCATGACAGTGTGATCCAACTGCACATGATACGATGTTCATGTTTCTTCTGGAAAACTGATATTAATCAAAAGATGCCACAGAGACCTAAATTCAAAGGCAGCATGCTACTGATTGTAGTGCTGACTTATCAAACACATGGGATATCAGTGTGGTTAGAGCTTTATGCAGGAATAAAGATTTGAATGGCTGGAGACTGAGTTGGCAACTCTGCTTTAGCTTATGAAAAGCAGCTAAAATGGGAAACAGTAGGGGAAAAAATCCCGCAGTACCTAAAATATTCTCTTCAACTGCCTGTGCATTTTCCCAGCAAAACGTTCCTCCCTACAGTTGTGTCCGACTACATTTCACTGTGAACACTTTGTAGTTTTCTTTTGTGATTTAGGACAAACTGTGACTCTACTGGAATGCCCATATGTTGTTCCAATTTGGGTCAATGGCATGAGTCATCATTTTGAAAAATGAAAATCTATCAGAGTTTTGAAAATAGATGGGAATTGCTCTTTCTTGTCATATTTTAACATGTTATTGTTTGGAACAGTTTTGGTGATTTATATCTGTAAGTTTTCAAGGTTAAAGTCAGAGTATGGTTGGATAACTTGGAAGAAGTGAGCAAATTACCTAAGGGCAAATATTGGTTATACATTCTCTGTCAATAATCATACTACTTTTCAGATGGTGTTTCCTTGATTTGAAGCAAACTCAAGTTCGGTCTGAGGAATAAGGATGGGCTGATTTTGTGTTTTCCCTTCCAACAATTTCTACTGTTGCAGAGACTTGAGAGGCACTTCCTTGATCCTAACCAATATAATTAATCAGTGTTCAAAGTTTACAGGGGCTGTTTTATCAGTGATATTTTTAAAGTTGTTCCTAGCAAATCAAAATCTAATATATTTCTATTTAAAATATATGGTATCAATATTATTTAACTGTATCACAGTACGTTATGTATTTCTTTAAAGTTTCTGTTACTGGAATCTTATACATGGTTTAATTATAAAGGTCTGTGAGTTAAGTTAGATTGTGATGAATAATTGGGTGTGTTTCACTTATAAAATCAAAAACATTTCTGTTGACATGTAGTCAATTTGTGATCATTCAGCCACATGGAATTTCTGAGAAAAATATAATAGGAAAAGTTGAAAAGTGAATAATATATGTTTGGATCAAAAATGTGATATATAGTCATATATATCATATGTGTGTGTGGATATATATATATATATATATATTTGTGTACTTATCACAAATACTATCTGATTTATAAAATGAGGAAACTCCATACTTGCATGTCATCACCATATCAAAAATCTCTTTATAATTGAAGCAATTAATACTAATTGAACTGACCCTGCATTTTCTCTAAGCATTATATAACACTGATGTCCACACAGAGCTATTCATATATGCAAATATATAATGGACGTATATGATGATGGGCCCATGTATGCACATAACCACACTTATGCAGTTACCACTACACATGGCTGTATTTTACTACCACTCATGAAGTTATCTCAAAATTGTTTTCTGCAGATTAAGGTTTCTTATCTGAATGTAAAGAGTTGTGCAAATTCTCTAAATTTTTAGGAAAGACCATAATTAAAAAAAAATTAAATGCATATTAAATCACACTTCTAATAGTAGAAATTTTCTTGAAATGGCTAAATTTTTAGAAATAACTCTTTGGGCAAAAAGTAGACACTTACTGAATGCAATAGTATTTTTTATCAAAGGTATTTGTTGTATTTTTTTCTAGTGGTGAGTAAGGACAAGATAAGTCTTTATTAAGTGGTGTACATTGACTTATATTTTAATTTCTTTTTTTCATTAAATAAATGTGCTAGTAGATTTTAAAATTATAAAAGCTTCACTTCAATTATAAAAGCCCCTTTGTAAAAATAACAAGACGGTGATGAATACATTCAAAATTTAAAGAATTGATATTGAACATGTATATATATTTATATATATCATATATATCAACTTTACACCATGTATATTATATAAATGATATATATCACATGTAGTGTATATATGTTATTGTTTATACATGTTTAGTATAACATCACTATCTCTTATTTATGCAAAGAAAATCACAATCCATTTGAAACTTGTAAGTTTTAATGGCAATTTTCTCACAAAATAATTACAGATTATGACTTTTCTGACTTTTGTAGGCTTCAGTGAATACATTTTGTCTGTCTGTTCACCACTGCTGATTTTAGAGCAGATGTGAAGTGGTCAAAGGACACTGAGTCCTTTGAGTTGTTTCTTCAGATTGCTGGAAAAGGATTTCTTCTATTCTAAATATTCCATCCATTGATCACAAATAGTACAATTATTTAATAATCTCATGTCACAGAAAGCAAAGAAGTTGATAGTTTGGGTGTTTAATAATTTAGTGATAATGGGGCCGGAAAGATGAGTCAGTGGAATAAGCGCTTCCCTGGCAAGGGCAAGGGCCTGAGTTCAATCCCTGGTTATGCCAAATAAATAAATAATAAATAATTTAGTGATATGAATTAAATATTTGTGTTCAATATATTTTGAAATTATTGTGGCCTAGCCTCAGGATTACCTGCCTAAGAACCTATCCTCATTTCTTCTTCCCATTGTTCCATACAGAAAGAAAAGCCTCAAGCGATACACCATAATTAGTAAACCTTTATTTATGTTTTGGATACAGGGCCTCACTATGCAGCTCGGGCTCATGGTGATCCTCCTGTCTCAGCCTCTCCGGTGCTGAGATTATAGGCATGCACCAGTTCCAGTCCTACGTGGCACGTGTCTTGGGGATGGAACTCAGGACTTTGCACTTGCCGGACTGGCACCTAGACTGCTGAGGTATCTCTCCAACCCAGGAAAACTTTAAATGAAACTCTAGCATCTATCTTCTCACAGATTACATGAGAAAATTTCCTTTTAGCACCATCATATCTTTGCCCGTTCTTTTTTAGAACATCTATGATAGATAACTCAGGTTTTCTCTTAACTTCATAAAAATGCTTTCTGATTGATGGAGTATTTCTCCCCCTCTATTCCTTTGTCACTAACTTTTCCTTTCTTGTCTTGTGACAGACAAGCAGTGACCTATATGAGCAGTGACCTTTAATGGAAGAAACTCACAGCTCTGACCCTGTAAATATTAAACTCTTCCTTTAATATTCAATAAAGAGATAGAGGTGTAATTTGACAGCATTTAATCACCGTGAAGAAAGAAGCACATCCCATATTTCATGGTGAGAAGGTGACTGTGATGGCCTTCAATTTGTGCATCTATGTAGAAGAAAGTAGATAGAAAATTATGAAAGTGACTAAGATTTCAGTGGAACAGTTATTCTTATTTTAATTTTTAACTATTCCTCACAGAAGTAAAAAGGGTAAAGAATATAATTTAAGAAGCAAAATAAAATCGCAAGGTAATATTAACAATCAGTGACTAAGAGTTTTGTAAACCATTGAAAGCTGATGTGTCTCTCCACAAAGAACAACTGACTGTCATTGCTTCAAAGCAGTGATTTAGGGTGTAGGCAGCTGGCTCTTCGATCTCTCCCGAGGAGACTCCCAGAAACAACATTGACTTGGTTAAATATCAGGCCCTGTCTGAATAGTGTACCCTTGATATTGCAGACTAACACTACTTGTATCCCACAGTTTTTGTTTTCAATAATGAGTAAACATTTATAGTAATAATCTATTCATGGGTCTCATTCAATACTCTTCTAGTAACATGTAAAATCTTACTGATTTTCCTATTAAATCTGAGGGCAAGGAAGTACATTGAAATATTCAACAGACTTTTCACATAAATACAACCATCTCTCCACTTTTCTGAGTTGGAATTATTTATTTATTAAACTGTTGTACTGAGGCTGAGGTTTTAATTTTCAAAGCCACTTAGCATTTGCCTTCATACCTATAATGAGGGTGAGACTCTCTGACAGCTTTCATTGCAAGCTCATGACTAACTGAAAATTCTTGTTGGTGTGAGGGCCCTTGTGCTCTCCATAGATGCACATTCCTCTCACCGATACTCATTTAACCACTTTGTGAGAATCTTTTTATTCCTTCTTTTTTAATTTATTGAAGTACAAATATCAATGAGACAGTTTCAAGACACATTAATAGGACAGATTTGATAAATTAATACATTGCAAACTGTTTTCATAATGTTTTGGTATCATACAAGGTGCATACATGATATTATACTTACAAACATTATTATACCATATGTCTTTTATCAGTACATTAAGAGAGTGTAGCTGTTTACTTATCTTAATTTTTTTATACCAGAATTATATCACAGATTCAATAATTAATACTTTCTACCTTGTTATTTTCCTAGTGGTTGTCCATAGTACTAGAAGCTGACATAATATCTTGTCTAACCACTATTAGTGCAAATCTTGCTTCTCATAGAATTATGTAGAAGCATGACATATTTATCCTAACTGTGCTGTTTATACACACACATCATGATTCTTCCTTTCTATACCCCTTTTTTTTGTCTAGACCTGTCAAAGATGGGCACTCCATTGTCATTAAACCAATTTACGTGCCTGAACTTGGAGACACAGTCCAACACAGTCCTGCATTCCACAATAATAATGAGTTATCTGAAGAAGTTGTTGACTGTAGCCATTTACAGCTCAATTTATTATTATGGCCCCAAGTTGTATACCTCATTTTTATACTTTTCTGCTGGATGGTTAAGACCGGGATAGAGTAAGACTTATATACCAAAACATGTAGTTTTTGTTTCTGAGGTCAGTGAAGTCCCCTCAGGGTTTATCTTGTAATGCTGTACCTTATTCTGTAGATCCTTTGTCTGTGTCATCCATGTGGATGAGTCACGGTCAATGCTTGACCAGTTTGCTCTCTGTGAGAGCCTGAGAGAAAGTTTTCTCTCCATATGACTCTCCCCAGGCACACTATAGAACTTTGATCTCTTTCCTCTGTGGCCCCATAATCTCCTTGTTCAGAAAATTTGGGGCACAACTGAGTTTCATGATGTTACAGTACAGGTTCTCCTATG
Source organism: Ctenomys sociabilis (assembly GCA_004027165.1). Classification (NCBI taxonomy): domain Eukaryota; kingdom Metazoa; phylum Chordata; class Mammalia; order Rodentia; family Ctenomyidae; genus Ctenomys; species Ctenomys sociabilis. Next base: position 2,989 of record PVKA01040073.1, on the reverse strand, counting down.
TCCTGAGTCTTCGTTGGACTTGAAAGGCTAGGGCCAAAATGTTGGCTGGCCTTGCAGCTCTTCTATTTCTCCAGTTTTGATCTGTGAACTTAGGTTGTTAACCATCCAGAAGAAAAGCTGCTTAGTACCCTGAAGCATATGCCGTTCACTTTGCCCTATCTGACTCAATTGTTTTTAGTTGTTGTACATTTGTATTTGTATTTCTTCTTTTTACTTCTTATACTAGGGAGACTATACGATATTTGCACATGTGTGTCTGGCATTTATTCCTTTTGTTTATCATTGACAGATGTCTACACCATCCAAAGAAATCTAAATGAATGTCAGAAGGCTGTGTCTCTTTGATAGCCATAGCTGTCAGTGATAACTTCTCTTAGCACTATAATAATGAATCTCATACAAAATAAACGATACTGACTGTTATAAAAATTCATTAGTCAGTCTAATGCTTCAGACAAAACTAGTAGAAAAATAAGCCAAAACATCCAAACAACAACAACAACAACAAAAGCCCAATGCATTATAAAATTATATTGTAAATTGACATTTGGGTGGGATGCGCTATGTGATATAGGAAATTCAGGAAAAGAGTTAAAAAAAAGCGAAGATTTCTGCAAGAATTTATTCCTGGAAATTGTAGCAAATGTAGGTAATTTTTACTTTATTATAGATACATATTTTTTAATTTTCAGAAATCACTTTCTTGTCTGTGTGCTCATTCACTGCAAAAATTGTGGATGTTTGAACTGCAGAATACACTGTGGTTTCATTACTGGTTCTTTCCTTAACACCTGCCTTCAAAGCTGTTTATGGTTAGAAAAAGGGGAGGCAGCATTACAGCTATCGCAAAGCTGTCTATAAATGGTTCAATTTTTTCACTCATTTATGCTCTGAATACAAAGTTAGTTTGGAGCAGAAATTCTTTTTATTTATTTTCCTCTCAAAATGTCATGTTTAAAACCATAGTGTACAATTACAGGCCTAGTTATTCTAAGTTTCCTGTGTCAGTGTACTAGGGGTTTGAATAGATTACTGCTAGTGCCTTATTTATAATACTAAATAAACTAATATTAATAATCAGCATTTTTTAATCTTATACATTTACATTTGTACTGTAAAAATGAGAAAAGTAGCTTGTTAAATCTTAAGGTAATAATTTTATTCAACAATGGGAGAAGGATGAAGGGAAAATTTAAATACGTCTAGTGAGAAATTTGCAGTCTTGAAGACAGAGGTGTGAGTTAGCCAGTTTCCATCACTAAAACAAACACCCTAGGATAAGCAACCTGTGAAAGGCTTCTTGCATCTCACAGTTTTGGAGCAGTGCAGGCCCACTGGGCCCTCTGGTTTCAGTGTGTGTGGAAGCAGCACATGACTGGAGCACAGGGCAGGGCAAGACGATGCACTGCAGCCTGCCCTCAGAAACACAGCGCACGATGTGGGCTTCGGGGCCTTGCTGCTCCTTTCAAAGCCACATCTGCAGCGCTCTAAAGGCCTTCTCCTGTGCCATTGCAAGGGCCAAGCAGTTAATACAAGGGGGTGGAGGCCAGTAGAAGATTTCAACTACCGCAAGGTCTTAAAGGCTAAGGAGAATGCGCTATCATGTTCACAGTGAGAAGGACAGAAAGCACCTCTGGCAGCTGTGGCCTCCTTCCTCCAAGGAAATTTCCTACAGTAGGAAGTACCGCTGCACCTCCAGAGACATCTGCCAGCATTAAGAGTTGTTACCATAGGAGCCATCGTCTGCCACACCCATCTATACACAGTGAGAGCTGTCTTACTATTGGTCTAGATTAACATTCCAGAGCAGGTCAAGCCTCACGTCACATTTCTTCTCCTTCTCCTGCACCTACAATGAAAATGTAGCTTCTTTCTTACAATGGAGTCAAATAGCCAGAAAAAAAAAAAAAAAAGTAAATGCCTCCAATCTCTTGAGGCTGCATCTTTCCAGGGATTTTTCTAATTTTTACAATAAGTGTGACAAGATGCTAAAGGGTTCAGAATTGTTTCAAGGTATTATCACAGTGAGATATTTACTTGGAAAGAATGAAATGATAAAAGTAAAAAGAAAAGTGAACCTAAATTTTTGAATTTGAGAGCAGGCAAAGGGAGAGCGATAGGGGTGCATTAAATGAGAATTATTATTTATATTTAAATATTCTTGCCAGATTATTGATGTGTGTTCCCGATGGCAAAAAGTGATGAGTAAGCGTAATTCCATAATGCATATTGATCATTCCAAAGCACATCGCAAACTAAAAGGCAGAGTGCCTTAGTCAGGGCTCTTAAAACACGTCCATGGAGTCGTGCCAACAGAGGAAGCTGCTTTCTAGGGAACGCAGAGATGCAATAGCTTTTGAATGAAGAGTTAAGCACTACAGAGATCTTTCTAGAAGAGAGAGGGAGGAAGAAAAACAAATATCAAAAAAGATGAACACAGGGGCCAGGAAGATGGCTCAGTGGAATAAGTGCTTCCCTGGCAAGTGCAAGGGCCTGAGTTCAATCCCCAGTTCTTCCAAAAAAAAAAAAAAAAAAGATAAATAATTCACTATGATTGAGTAGAAGTCCAGTATGTATAGTCTACGTATAGTATTTTAAAGAACCAAAAAAAGACCCAAGTACTTAAAACACTGTATTATAATTTTTAAGTAACTGTTATGTATTTCTTTTGCCTCTTGGTTTGTATAACTTTTCACATATAAGATGCTTGTCAGATCAAACTACAAGATAACTCTCACCCATTTCTACTCTTCTGGTGGGAAAAAGCATTCCAAGATTTTTAAGTGTTCTATTGAAATCATATTTTAACTTGTTTTGGGGACAACAGATCATTCTGTTTCATTTTTTAAAAAAATTAGTCAAAGTTTAAGCCAAAATATTTACTGACTAAATTGAGAAAGTGAGCAGGATATATTAAGAGAGCTGTTTAAAATGGTGGGCATCCTATGGGCTATTTTTAAAAGCTAAGTTGATTTCAGGCCAATTTGAT